>JAVQKI010041987.1:0-10839 GCA_036025975.1 Nematalosa erebi
AGAATAAACCCCTGCAACTCATTTATAAAAATAATGTTCAGCAGATCAGAGTCATAAATTCACCAGAGAAAGAAGCTGTAGTGAGCACACAGAATTGGACATACTGTAGTAAAGGAAACCCACAGGAACTGCAAACAGTGATTTGCCTCATGTCAAAGACACACATAAGCCTCCAGACACTTCAGATTTAGCTTGTAGTGGGATCCGATGGGATAAAACACCCTTCAAAAATCCTGACCCATAAAGACACACTGATAAACGCAAAACTGACTACAGCTTGGATAAAGCCATCAGACCATTAAGACGAACTTATCTACAACACATTTTCACATTCATCATTAGAGAAACTGCTTGGTGATGCAAGACCTGATCAAAACATTGACAACATCATTTTTTTTCCCCACTAGGAGCTTGTCTTTCCTCCAAAAATGAACCAGAAGGAGATCTGTTGTTGGCACTTTCGTAAGGAATCTTTGAGATGAAGGCCGGTGTCATTAAGACATATGGGAGTGAAATTTAATAGCGCAAGTTCACCCACGATAGCCCCTGACACACACAAAACTTTGGTTCCGGAAACATTCTATTCACAACTGCCTCCTGGATATCCCACAGACTCAGATAGGAGGATTTATGCTTGTCTCCTGTGTGGGAGAGCATGTGTTGTTTTGTGTGTGTGTGTGTGTGTGTGTGTGTGTGTGAGTGTGTGTGTGGGGCAATACACACTGTTGATCCATCTGCTGAAGGGGCATTCCTGTAGGGACACACCCCACTCAGGCCACCTCTGTAGAGGGTCTGGAGGTTCCCTCTGGGGCAGTGAGCAGAGCAGGGGGTGGAGGTGTATGTGTATGTGTTGGGGGATTTGTGTGTATCTCTTTACATAGAAACACAGACTCCCTTTAAACTAGACTGTGGAAGACAGACAGACTTAGACTGGTGCACCTACAGCTGTTTAACACTCCCTCCCCCAATGCAATGATCACCTGCCCCTGATACTCCAAGCTTGGGGCCCTCATGTAAACACACACACACACACACACACACACACACACACACACACACACACACACACTCACACCCTACAACCATTCACTACCTTGTTTATCAGTGCTCACACACCAGCCTCAGGGCTGGTTCCAAGAGGGCCCTGTTGCCGGCAGCCCTTGTCTTTGAGAGTGACAGAGGAAGCGAGAGAGTGAAGTGTCCGAGACGGCTCAGGACATGACGATTCCCCTCCACAGGATGAGTTACTGTCCCCTGCCTTCCTGCGGGACGCCTCTCAGCCATGGCAACACTAAGTCTGAGCCTGAACAGTGCCTTCCTGTCTGATAAACACTATCCCTCTGCCATGTTCACCGAAGGCATTTCATGCTAAAATGTGGTCAGGTTCTACGTTACAGGCACATTTTCAAAAGGTGGTTTACACAGTGATGGTCAACGTCACGATATTTCCTTGGGAACACTTTGTTATGCTGACGACCTCATAGTTTTCTGGGTCTTTATTATCTTGTGGTTCATGTCTGTGGTGGTTTTTCGATCCAGCCAATAAACGGAGGATTGTCTATGGGGACACAGAGCCAATCGAACAGGCAGAAAACACATTCCTTCAAAACAATATTAAGCAACCAAACGGCTTCTGGGTGTGGACTTTGGGAGTAAGCGAAAAAAACCTCCTCACTCGTATGGACCCAACACAACATCGCACAACACCACACTGCACCACACCCCTCCACAGCACTCCACAGCACCCCAGCCCAGCCAGTGTTTACCCAGCACGTCTCCTCCTATGTGTTGATCCTTTGATCAAAGTGCCATAATGGCTTGTCTGAAGAGAAGCAAAGGAGCGGGACCTGCTGACTTGCCCGCTCCAGTCCTATCAGCGGCGGAGGGAGATAAGGCAGAGTGCACTTCAAAGACACTTCCTCTCTGCTCCACAGCTCCTACACACTATTCCCACATGGATGTCAGCTTGCCTGCAGAGAGGCGCTGTTGGGATATCTGAGGCTGTGTTGGTTAGTTCTGGGGCCCCGGCAGTTCTGTAGGCCTACAGAGGATGGTGTGTGTGTATTGTTTTAACAGACCCCAGTGCCTCAACAGACAGCACAGAAAACAGAATCAGAAAAATAATTCTGCTATCAGTTTTTGCACGGCTTGCTATAATGTTGACTCGAAATTCAGAAAACAATATCGTTTTTGTCAAAGTTTGTGTGTGGTTGGTAAGATGTGAAAGGTCACAAAATCATTTCAATTTTCTCATCCTAACTGGCTTTTCCATTACAGAGTCTTAATAGTCTCATTAAAAAATACGGCTTTCTCTTGAATTCCTCTTTTCCCAGTTCTCCAGTTTAGATCTTTTTTATTAAGCCCTGTCATCACTGAAGGCCTCAGACCTCTTGTTACATAAAACAGAGGCCAGACATCCACCATGGAAGGTCTGCGCGACTATTCAGAGTGCCTGTTCTTCTTAGTATCCCCAAATGAATCCAGTTCCTAATTAAGGTGAGAAACGTAGAGGAACTTCAAATCCTAAAGCTAAAATAAACCTGCGCTCTAGCGGACTTATACCGGACACCACGTCCCAATCATCCAAGACCGGACTGGGGAGCACAGGGGCGGAGGACATTACGTAACAAACACTTGATGCAATAGCTGGACCTTCTCAGCAAGGGGGTGGGGAGGGGGGGCACAGAGGGTGTAACCTGGAATGCAACAACAACAGACTTCCATTCCTAGAATCAGAGCCCAGTGGTCAAGCCATTTCCAGTCAAGCCCCTGGAGAGATCAGAAGGCGCCAGGTGAGAGAGAGGGGGACAGAGAGAGAAGAGAGAAAGAGAGAGAGAGAGATGGAGAGAGAGAGAGCAACAGCCGAAGAGAGAGAAAAGAGACAGACAGAGTGAGTGAGAGGGAGAGAAAGACTGTGAAACGCATAGAAGAAAGTGCTGTGTGAATCATATGGGATAACTAGAACCACAAATGACGTCAGAAGAACCATCACAATAGAGTTGTGTGGATCGTGACTGAAAGCTTGCAAACTTCCTACAGCAAATCAACAACAAACCTCTTTGTTTTTGTGGGAGCGGAGACGCTTGTGTCTTGAACAGCGTAAACGTATTGTCTATGGCAGGACAGCAGCTGAGGGAGAGGCAAACAAAGCCTGTGTTGCCTGGCCCAGGGCCGGAGATTGGGAGTGGGAGATAATGCTCTCGACCTCAAGCCTGTGTGTGTATGTGTGTGGGAGAGGCCCACAGCCACGGAGAGCCTCATGTCTTATCAGCTTGTCTGGAACACTCTCCATACGTCCGCGCTCACTGTGAAATTTTCAACGTGGCGACAGGGACGTCAGAGGATGGAGGGGCAATCAGAGCCTGGCGAACAGTACCACACAATGGTCACTTCCAGCATCACTAGGGATTGTTTTGCTGCTCTGCGCTACGCTCCTGGTTAGCTGGTTGGCGTGTGTGGGAGCGGAGGGAGACCTAACGGGTCATTGTTTTCTCTTGGACGGCAATGCCCAGGCTAAAGCACTCACTATCAGTACACGCTGCTGTCAGAGTTTCCACTGGCATGACGGGATGCAAGAGAAAAAAGTGTAGGAGACAGAGATAGCAAAAGAGAGCGAGAGGGGAAAGAGAGAGAGAGAGAGAGAAAGAAAGAAAGAGAGAGAGGGTGAGAGAGAGAGGTGGTGGGAGGGGGCATGAAAAAGTATTTTTCTGAGAAGTGTTGGCTAGAAGTCAATATTCCCTCCCTGTGCGGGTAAACAGCATACGCAGCCATTTCTGAAGACACTCATGTGCACATGAAAAAGCTGGTAGCGTAAAAAAAAAGAATGCTCAGTGTCCATAATTAGGAGCACATGCGTATGCGGTGAGCGATGAAGTTGAAGAGCAATGAGGTAATTCTCCATTCCCCAAATGACTTAAGCAAAAGAGTCCCACACGGCTATATGATATCATGCACTGAGTGCATACCACCATGGCTAATTGAATAGATACACACCAGGCCAGTTTTCTGGTCATTAGGTTAAAAGGGATAACAGAATTTCTTTTCAGAATATGGAATTATGTCAAAGCCAAGATGTTTTGAAAATATGCAAAAGTGTGTCAATCTTCATTCAGATGTGCAATTATTTTCAGTTTCTAGATGGCATGTTCCAAGAATGATTTCATTTATTTCACTCGTTAGTTTTCCAAAAAGGCGATCTGCAGAACACTGAACACGTTTGCAATGCTTTAAAGCTTGACGCTAGTGTGAGTATTCAGGAATGCATCTCGGAAACATCTGAAAAGCGTGCCTTCTTCAGGCCCTTTGCCGCGTTCCTCCTCGCGCCCACATGCCGGAATGAGCCGCCACCTTTCCCTAAGCAGGCCTGAATATCCTGGCGGAAGGAAAAGGGTGCGCTGCAGTAATCAGAGCCTGGGTAAAACAACAGGGCCGTGGTCTATCCAAACAAAGCCTGGCTAATGAAGGCCATTAGCCCGGGCGGCATGAGCGTGGAAGCCCTGCCGACCTCTGACTCCATACCCAATGCCACACACACTGAGGCCTGCAGACACCAAAGCCGGGGGAAGTACACAGGGCCTGTGGCTGTCATTTTTAGCTACACAACACCACCCACCCCTAGACCCCAAATGGAGCCAGCTGAACAGGACGTAGTGGCTGGGGTGATTTCATTATGCAACTGTGAGGAGCCTCAAGAGATTTGCTGTATGACAGCTAGTTGGAAGCTTTACATTCCAACAATTAGCACAGTCAAAATAGACAGGAAGAATATGAACGTCAAAAGCCAATCTCAGAGTTATCCCTCTGACATACTGACATAACCATTAACAGATTATCACAAACTATCCACTGCATGATGAAAAAGGGTGATGGGGAGTTATTTCACTGTTTTTAAAGGACCTCAAGAATTTGGCCCATATGGGCTCAGTCACTCTTCACCACATGCCATGTACTCACACACCTGAAGATTTTGATCTAACGTCATCTCTGCAGCTAAACACAGTGAACGGCACAAATCACTTTACAAATGGCAGCATAATGGAAGTAGACAGAACGAGGAAGACAGTAGCAGTTACCCTGAGGTTTATTGGCAATCCGAGGGGCGAGCGAGGCATGCACAACTAACCCCACCACCAGAGCCTTGGCAGAGCCAAACTCATGACAAGAGTTCAAATCCCCTGTGCTGTGCTGTGCTGTGCTGTGCTGGGCCAGTGCAGCAGGGAGTCTATTGATCTCAAACACACACTCACACCCCACTGGGTCTACAGATGAGGGCTTTAAAGAGCCAAGCATATCAAGAAAGCAGAGGAAGAAGGCTGAGGAAGAGGCGGATGGCTTCTCATGCGGCTTTGTTTTTTTACATGAATATTCTTCCAAATGTGGGTTATGCAGCGACAGACCCAGCCTACCACTACTAAAACCAGTGCTTCACTCTGTTTCACTGAATAATTGATCAAATACCAATGTGACCTTCTAACACTGAAGCAATATAGTGTGTGTGTGTGTGTGTGTGTGTGTGGGTATGTGTGTGTGTGTGTGTGTATTTAAGAGCGACCTTCAGCACAAATTTATGAATAGATTTATTCAATTCCCACAAATGGGTGGAAATCCATCACATTCTCCAATGTCTGCCATTGTGTTGAACCATCAAACCATATAAGGACTGACAGAGACTGCTGAAACCTTGAGACATGCCTCTCCCTCCACCCCATCACATAATTCTAAGGCTTTAAGCTGAGGAGGGGAAAACTCTGGAGATTTAGTGAAAATTGTTCCCCACTGCATGACCGCTTTAATCTACACTTCCGCAGACTTTTTGATTTAGCGAACGTATTTGGCTCCAAAAGAACAGAAGAATTTGGGCAGGAGTTCTTCCCAGAGACCCTGTACTCCTCACAACAAGCCTAACAAAAGCAGGAGACAACAGTGGAATACTGGGTGGATGTATGCACACATGCTCACATTAAGGTCACATTAGTTCCAGGCAACACGCACACGAATGCATCTGCCCACACACTTATTCACACACATGCCTGTGCAGACAGACAGAGAGACAGACAGACAGACACATACACACGCACCCGCACACATTCATACAATCCTTAATACAGACATGAGCACGCAAAGCCAAATTTCTACTAACAAAGATATACTGGCGCACACACACTCTCTCACACACACAAACATAACACAGACACACCTTTGCCGCCTTCCTTGCCGGCCACGCTTGTGACTCCCTGCGGCTGCACGTGGGTTCAGACTCCGAGTCGGACTCGGTCAGGTGGCCCGATTCGGCCGCACGCTTACAGACGTAGCCACAGTTCCTCTCCAGCACAGAACGAAGCCCTTCAAACAGAATCATGCTGGTGGTGCAGCCCATAGCTCCAACTCCACAAGCACCATCACCAACACCACTTCCACCACTAGTGCCGGCACCAGGTCTCCCCCTTCAGCAGATCAGCAGAGTGTCGCAAGTCTTTCACCCCCAGCCCACCCATCCACCTGCCCCCCGACCCAGTTCCCCTCAGTGGGGAGCAGCCGGAGCAACACCTGCTGCACCTCCCATCCCTCAGCCACTCCTGCCTGCCACACAGCACAGCTACAGTACAGCTATGGCTCAGGCCAGCGTGGAGCAGAGGAGAGCAAGGGCGAGGCTACCGACTGATGCCACAGCGCATGCAAGAGTGACTCTGTGTGTGTGTGTGTGTGTGAGAGAGACCCAGGGAGGGAAAGAGGGAGTGAGAGAGAGAGAGGCAAAGAGAGCAAGGAGAGAAAGAGAGAGAGAATGAGATAGAGAGACAGAGAGAGGGGGGAGAAGGAGAGAGAGAAGGGGAGGGGGAGAGAGAGGGGGAAGTGGGGAATGAAAAAAAGCTGAGAGGGCGAGTCTGAGCAGAGTGAACTCCTCTGGAGAGGCAGAGAGATGAGGGATGCTGAGAGTGATGCTGCAGCTTCAGCCAATGCTAAGCTTCCACCCCCTCAAGACACACAAAACATCACACACAAAACATCTCACCCCCACTCTCTCTCTTTCTCTCTCGCTCTCTCTCTCTCTCTCTTTCAATATCTCTCCCCTTTATTTTCTTCCTGGGTATTTTGTGCTGTATGCCTCAGTATGGCTGGTTGGTTTTTCCTTCTTTTTTCTTCACATGTGGCATTTGTGCTGTGATTTTCAAAGACAGCTTTCAAAATCTTCAAGACAGATTTTCCAAAAATTGACCTATTTCCATTTCACCTCTACTGACACATGTAATGCTGGACAAATTTTACCATTCTATTTTCATTTATGTTTAAAAAAGACTAGCATCAATCTAGTCAGGAATTAGAACTTTCCCTTGGCAGTAAAACCAGATTGCCCAAGCTTTTGCAATTAACCCATATAAGTCCAGTTTTAATGCCTCCCAGACAGATCTGCTTGTCATTATAATTCTGGGTTGCAGTAATGTCAGAAATGCCCCCTTACAGTGACGCTTTGATGATTTAGAGCATGTTTTTGCTCAAGGCAATGTCGTATTTACAAAACATGCCACAGACATGCACCGACTTAAGCTTTTTTGTGCACAGACATCAAGCAGTGACTATTTTTTAACTAAAAGATTAGCTGGTGGCCAGATCAGGAGAAGCTGTGCTTGCGGTTTTGCCAAGTGCATAATAATTTGGGAGGGGGCCTCTAAAAGCCTTAGCCTACCCCCTAAAGCTTCACATGAAATTCAAACACTTAGTTAATAAGATGCAAAGAAGGGAGCGAAACACTTATTCCTATATTCACATTGGCACTATTTAAAGCATTATTAAATATGGCAAACCTTTTCCATGGTTAGCATCACTGCCAGAAGGAAATGTAATTACATTATTGCATTGTACATTTTTGAATATTAAATTTATAAAGGGGAATACATGAAAATTGATATATCATATAAGCAATCAGAGAAAGAGAGATAGTGATGGAGAGACAGAGAGAAAGATAGAGAGAGAGTAATGACAGCATCCGCTGGTCTGCTAGATGACACATCACTTCCTCCTTCTGGGGGGAGGTGGATGTAGCGAGTGAGGTAAATGGAGAAACAGGATACTGCCTCTCTACATTCTGTATTCCCCATGATCTAGGAACACACCAGGTTAGCACTATGCGCCTGCTCTGGATTTTGACACACACACACAAATAACAAGACTGCACCACACCCATCTTATCTGACCCTAGGCAGTCTAGAGTCCAGCTTAAAGCCTGAGACAACCAGCATCACTGAGGACACACGCTTAACATTCCATAACTGGTGATTTAGACGGATCTAAATAAGCTTGCAAGTAATTCATTCATATACAGATTGTTTACTATTACATTTAACTATCCTGTTGTATGCAGGCTACATTTTTTACATGTAGTTTTAACCTTTTAGTGTTTAATTAAGTGACTGTGGGGTCAGTAATGACATGCAGCCACATGCAGGAGGCAATAAGTCTACCTGACATGATAACACGCCTTGGGTCAGTGCACTGCCTGGGTAATGGCTAATCCACTGTTGGCCTCCCTACAGGGGTCAAGGGAACTGTTGAAGGGTCAAGCATATGGTTAATATGCTTTAGTGCAATTTAGAAACCTGTTAAGTCATTAGTTGCTATCACCATAATTTTCGCCATGCCAAGATATTACCCTAGTAATGATTTCTAGTCTGCATTTAGCCAAGGTACCCAGTGAAATTCCTTTATTTGGTGAGGCTTCATATGGAAAGATGCATATAGGTAAATATGCCTTTGCTAGGTAGATTTAGAAATTCTGTTTAAAAAAAACAAAATTACACAGCTTTGAGTGCAGCCCTGAGATTTGGTATGACAACATTTGATAGATGGCAGTACTGACATGATTTTTACATTTTTTTTTAAGTCCATGACATCAGCTGGGAAAAGTTCTGAAAACTGGGTGAGTTGCCATGGATTGCTGGACACAGGGCTCTTACAGTATACGCCATATGCTTTGCAATGAGTTACACATTCAAAGCTATCATAACATGTTCAAAACTGACCACCAATGGGCAATGGGCATGTTAAATATTTCAAAACAGATTCTTGTTCAATGTAATCTCTAGTCTCATGTCTGTGTGCTTTACCATGGGTGAAGAAGCACATCTCTTAAATCAAACATCACACGCTGTTTTGGCTGTGGCTGGCTTCCTGGACAGAGTTGATGGGAGCAGCAGAGAGTAACTGGCCTCCTCCCTCTGTGTGCATCCTCGCAGCCAGCCAGCAGGCCAACCAGTCAGGCCAGTGAGTAAACAGTCAAAGAGGGCAGTGGGGGCAATAGTGTGACTAATGTTATTTACAGGGTTCAGTTAGAGAGCATGGAGCAGTAAACCAGGGTCTGAGCCCCCTGCCCACCCCTCACCACCCATCCTCTCCTCTCCTCTCTCCATCCCTCTCTTCTCTCCTCCCCTCAGCGGGGAAGTGCTTCCTCAGGCTGGCTGCTCAGCAGCTCTGCTCTCCTCGCCCCTCCAGGAGCATGAATATTTCAGCAGCACTTGACACACTCACCTACATTTGATTCAGAGGTGGGGCTGTGGGCTACAAACAGCTGAGCCCAGATGCTGAGAAAGACAAGAGGAGAGAGAAGGAAGGAGAGACCAATTTCTCTTCATCGATTGTTCAGAAATAGATCTCCTCATCAATCCCCCCTGGCTGATCCTCCCTGTGGACGCCCCCGCCCCCCCCCCCTCGGGCCCGTTCTCTACGACCCCCTTCATGAATAAACCCAACAGAAGTGGAGCTGTCTGATATAGTGCTGACTACCATAAACACACTTTCAACTACATCAACCTCTCTTTACAGACCATAAACAAAGGCACACAAAGCACTATCCTGATGTGCCATAACAGCATTATCATCCAATAGCAGGCCCATCTAGTGTCATACATTATATCACGCAGCACATGATAAAAGAGTTTCTTAGGAAGCCCAGTGGAGATCCACTCTGAAATCCCCTAAACAATAGTTATGGAACTCCACAGTAAACATGACACAATCTCCTGAGGACATACTGGATATGGTTTACAAGCATTTCCTCTCCTTTCAGAGTACTTTAAAAACTCACAATTCATCCCCAAAGGCCTGCTGTCAACAGACAGAAAGTGAACAAAGGGAAGCAAAGTAGGGTATAGTGCTGTGTACATACGCAGAGATTCACAACCTCACACTCGCGTACAGTGGCGCAGACACAACACAACACAACACAACACACACACACACTCAGGAACATCTGCCTTGAGGCGGCATATTCCAACCAGTCCTGTTGAGGCATGTCAACAAAGCGGCTTGCGTGCACATACAGTATACAGCACATATAACACTCATGGCAAGCCCAGAGACACAGGCATGTGTGGATCATTTGCAGCAGTCATGTGCCATAACTGAATTTCTGCCTCACGATGATCCTTCATCTAAACATTCTTCAGATTTTTTTTCCTGTGTTCAGTTTCAGTGGGGCTTCTCTGACAGCTATGAAAACAGTCTGAGGGGCAGCTTTGCCTGAAATGGAGGTTGTTAAAAGTCTGCACAGCTGTTGGGCTTCCAGGGATACAGTAACTCCAGTGATACCTAGCTACTATTTGTCTCGCCGACAGCAGAAGCACAATACACAGACATCTGCATTTTCAATTCTACATTGGGGTTGTGCTATCAGGAAATCTTTCCTTAACCATCCATCCCTTCTCCTCCCCCTCCCCCTGTGCATCCTTAGCCTCGCTAATCAATTGTTCTGTGAACCCTTGCCTGGACGTGACGCTTCCCGGAGTCATAGATGCCTCCTGTGACCTTGCGCTGCCGCAGCAGGCCGGGGGGGGGGGGGGGGGGGGGGGG
>JAVQKI010042041.1:0-21349 GCA_036025975.1 Nematalosa erebi
CCCCCCCCCCCCCCCCCCCCCCCCCCCCCCCCCCCCCCCCCCCCCCCCCCCCCCCCCCCCCCCCCCCCCCCCCCCCCCCCCCCCCCCCCCCCCCGCCGCGGGGTGGACAGCACAGACCATTAAACATGCTCTCAGGGCATGAGGTGGAATCTAGGCCTCTCTCTGCATAACTGCAACCTACCCTGTCATCCATGTAAATATTTCCCTCAATTGTCTTCACTGTCCGAGTCCCTCAAATAACCCCAAATAATGACTGAAGCTTCACTGTCAGGCGATGACCCATTGAAAAAACGACACCAACACAAGTGGAAAAATGGCTGAATTCCAGTGTCCTCCCTCACCCCTAGCTTGAAGCCTTCAAAGTCTCTACTGGCCAAAATGAGCCGATCATGAGGTCGATTAGTGCCAGTTAATTTGTTGAGGGTTCAGGGCTTAGAGCTTAGAGTTTATGGACACTGAGATGCAGCCAATATCTGCAGGGTCAAGAATGTCAGCTATCACATTCACTTGATATAACATACACTGTCTTGAGGACAGCTTGGGTCAGCCCCAGACACTGATGGTCATTATCTCCTAGTCAAACCCTGGGAAAGCGGCAGGATTCCAACATTGCTAAGTGGTGACGAGCACCATTTACCTAAGTGAGGCCACGACCTTCTTCACATGCGTGCCATGTATTGATACTGTCTTTACTGCTTAGTCTGGCCAGCCAGTGCAAATGCGTGAGCCAGACAATGAGGGGGGGGGGGGAGGCACATATTTGCACAGACACTGGGCCTGTGGCTGGAATGTTGATGCAGGAGAGGTGAAGCGTAGTTCATCTGGCCCCCGGGGGACTTTGAAGTGGTCCCTGCCCGTGTTCAGGCTGCTGCGGCAAAGGCGGACTTTTTTTTGGGAGGGGTTTGGGGGTCCCCTGTGGATCCATATCAGAGGGATGGGGTGTGTAGGGTGCGGGGGGTGGGGAAGGGGGGGGGGGGGGGGGGGTAATTATTAAAAACCCTAACATGCGCCGCTGCGGATATTAGGGATAAAGCCTCGGCGACAGGGGTGCGGCTGGGCAGGGCACATCTCGCACGGGTGACCCCAGGCTCGACCAATGGTGGCACAGCAGAGGGTCTTGGTGCACACAATGCCACTCAGCTGACCCTGGCACATCTGGTTGTTGACCTGCGTGAAGCAGGGACCGGTCCGGTAGTCTGTGAGAAAGACAAGGAAGATAAGAGAGAGAAAGAGGGGACATGAGGTATGAGGAGAGAAAGAAAAAAAAGAAAGAGAGCAAGACAGACAAAACAAAGACAGATGGAGGAATGGAGGCAATGTGAGGAGAACATGGGAATATTCTAAGTTTGCTTCTCATTTAGTGTTAAGTTTTACTGTCATGTATAAAATAATTGTACAAACCCCTCTGTAATTTACGTGCCTTAAATAGCCCTGGCTGGACACACAGAGAGAATTCCTGTAGAACTTTTTGTGATCACATTCCTACGCTGTTTGCTGGTATGCGTTCCAAGTTTGAACTTGGGTCTGAAAATGCTTGGACAGTGAGTTTACTTATTGTCTGTCTAATAGGGATAACTACATAATAGGAGCCTGTTTGCAAGTTGCCATCAATAACGACCTTTCCCATGAAGAACCGTTTTTTTGTTCTCTGGTTTTCCTTACTGAGTAATACT
The DNA here is from genome assembly GCA_036025975.1 of Nematalosa erebi. NCBI lineage: Eukaryota > Metazoa > Chordata > Actinopteri > Clupeiformes > Clupeidae > Nematalosa > Nematalosa erebi. Next base: position 1,674 of record JAVQKI010042041.1, read on the forward strand.
CACATAGCCCCAAGTAAAACAGACTGCACATGAAGTATCATCACTATTTTGACAGAACAAGGTTACATGCGGAAACAGAAATAATGGGACATAGTGTCTCTCGCAGGTTCTACCTCAGTGACCACCTCACTGTTCTATTTGTCCTTAAATATGACTTAATCTCATTAAGCGCACTTCACAAATCAAACACAATGGCCTCATGCTGAGGCCAGTCAAGCAACACAAGGCCCAGTCAATCGCACATAATACAACTCAGAGGGCTAACTGCGCCCAACTGTGTGATTGAAGTCTAATTAACTGCAATAGCGCAGCCAAGGGCACCATTGCTTTATTAATATAGATCACTAGACTAGATCAAAATGCACGGCTTGCTAAGTCCTGCAATGAAATATAACCATGGGAAACGATTTGCACGCACCAGCCTAAAGGAGCTGAATGGCCATGTCTTTCATGTAGTTGTGTTTACAGTGTTTCATTATTACTTTTAGCAATGGATGGTAAATTACAGTCATCCAGGAAGAAAAAGACCACGAGAGGGAAAGTAGGTCAGGCGAGTAGTAGGGAGGCTTCAGCGGGGAAGGACGCCCCCTGTCCCCCTCTAAACTCCTCTGCTCCTGCCTGCACCCCTGACCCTGACAATTCTTCGTGGACAATTTGAGTCGTGGAATGTGAGTCCCCTCCAAGGCTCGGCAACCCGCTGCATACATCCTATACACATCTGGGATTGATTAATCATGTCTGCTCCGAACCACGTAGAAGAAGAAGGAGGAGGAAGGACCTCAAGCCCAGATGTGTCAATCCAAGTCCCAAGCTCTGATCCCCGCCAAGCCTTTTTTTTTTAAATTCCTCCATACCATTGCTCCCCTTCACGATCTCAGAGACTCCACTCACAATGACCCTTCAGGCCATGACAACCTTGTAGACAGGTCTGGCAGGCAGATTATTGTTTCCCATCCATTATATCTCAATGGGGTGGGTTTTTTGAGCCATTCAGTAACGGCTGAGCAACAGAAACTCAACCATGATCAGGGCAGAACAACAAAAGCAAAGCTGTGCAATCACCTTTTTTTTCCAACACTCTCTCTCCCACTCGCTCTCCATTTTTCACCTTAATTGCTGATATGAATTTGGCCCAGTGAAGCCCGAAGGAAGGAAAAAAAAGGAAAAAAAGAAATTGGTGAGAAAGCCCAACTGCAGGAGAGTGTTTCTTGGGAGGCACTCTAGCCCCTTCCCCGACAGCCCCCTGCTTTGATGTTGTAGAGGAGCCCTTGCGATTCGAGTGTCGGACCGAAGCCTCGGCCAAATCATTTCAGGAACACAGACTCGAATCTAGCCCAACGAGCCAAGTTCAGCAAGGACTGTCTGTGTGCACAGTCCACGCCAGAGGGGAAAACACAACAGCACACGAGAGTAGGGCCAAACAAAAGACTGGAGCCATCACCCAACACTTTTAATGGACTGAGCGACACATCACATGCAAGAGCTAGGGGCCCCCTGGCTGGCAATGTGTCAGCCAAAAGCCTAATAATGACACTCCTAAATAAAGAAGTCAGGAATATGAAGCACATGGGTTTTTCTGGGTCTCAAGACATTGGATGTTGGTGCTCTGTTACCTTATACCTAATTTTGACTTAACTGACATGTCAGAAAAGCTAAACAGCGCTGGAATCTTCCAGACTTCTCGTGAGAGAATAAAGAATGGAATGTCAGAACGAGTAAGCACTCCCATAAACACACTGTGTGTGTGTGTGTAAATGTCGCATTGTGCTCTCGCACTGGGAAAGTAGGCTAAGTGAGTTGGCAAGCCTTTGTCTGCTTGATATCAGTGCAGCCAAAACGTGATGTGTTGCTATTGTAAGGATTGTTCTCCAAGAAAAGAGACGATGAAAAATCAGCACAATGATAGAGTGAACCTAATCTTGTCTGGAATGCTCTTCCTTTGAGGAAATGGACCAAAATCCAGATGAATTGTCAACAGGGGAGAAGGGTGAGTCTGACCCATATTTATTCTATAGTCAATGATGGGGAAAACCGCCTTTGTAGGAGCCAAACGTTAAGCGATAAATCAGCTCACAATGAGCATTAAGAAACACTGACAAGAAAATATAATCTCTGCAACTCAATCATCTTATTAAAAAAAGGGTCAGAGAGCTCTCCTGACAGCGAGGGCAAATAATAGACACACCGGCTTTCCTGTCAAGGATTCTGATGTATCCTGAATGGAAAAGCTATGAGCCTTTTGTGACTTACAGTAATTGTCAGCTAGAAGAGTTACAGTAAATAGCCCAGGCTCCACCTCCCCACTCTTCACTTCTCCAGCTGGTCCACGCAGGGATCCTCCAGGCCCTCGTCCAACCATTCTTGCATCCCTTTCAGCGGCTCTGCCTTTTTGCATCGACAAGGGACAACGTCCAATAAATCACGCGTCAGCTTCTCTTTCCAGCGCAATCGAGACCTTATTGTCGAACGCTTTCACAGTGCTGTGCAAAAGCCATCCCACTGTTTACCCCTTTCTGACAAGTTAGCTTTGGTACGTTTGGAGAGTCGTAGCAATGCATGGAGGTGCTATGAGTGGGACAGTGCAGCACTGGAGTCACATGCCCCTTTGGCACCGGAGAAGCTTAAGGCCTGCTAAATTAATAGGCAACCTTTCCTCAGCTGGAAACTACTGGGCACAATTATGCGCACATGTCTGTTCGGAAAATGAACTTAACAGTCCTCCAGAGCACACGCTGTATTTTTAACCCTTTGTGGTCACTACAGTGGGGAATAAACACTATGTTGTCTGGGACGGGTCCTACATCTCACAAGCTCCTCATGCATTTCAATCTCTCCAGTTTTGCACATCATTAAAATGTCAGACTTCAGTTCTAAATCCACTTAATGGCAAATGTACCAAAACACAATCAAACTGTTGCTCTAGAGAACAAATCATGGTGTCAATGCTGTTTAAATCCATACTCAAACTGTCAGGATTGGCCAGTGGGATGATGGGTAAATCCCCCTAAACAGGATGCGCTGCTAGGAGGGAAAGAGCACAAACTCCACGCTGTCAATCCCACCCTTTCACCAGAGAATTCGCTTTCGCCAAAGGAGACCGAAAATAGCAACATTCTCCTATTTCCATCACCTCAGTGTGGTCATTGTTGCCAGAGCTCTCACGCGTGACTCTGTTACTACTAACCCGGAAAATTGGTTTGGCCAGCGCCGCTGGATCGAGCCATTCATCCTACATTAGACGTGCAGCGAAGGACACCCAGACTCCCACCTCAGCCTCTTCCTACCACCTCTTCATCCTAGTTAAAGCCTTGAGGGTGTGGAAGACCTGTAATGTGTAGCGCTGTCATGCACCATGAGAGATTTCTGAGACTTCAGGACTGGATGTAATGCCTTGGCTGCCTTAAAGGTCAACCTAATCAGGAGTTACTCAACAGAGATCTTTTGCCATTTATGAGCAACAGGCCCTCTGGTTGTGATGATTCCCTATCGTGTTTAGCAGCAGGTCTCCTCCATGTTTGACAAATGCACCATAAATGATTGGGGGGATCTTTGGAGAGGCATTTTTATTGCTCTCCCCAGACAAAAGGGGTAGGGAGGTAAATCCCCCAACCAAGCCTGATCCAATCCCCCAGCTCCCCAGTCCCGCTCCTGAGCTGTATTTCTTGGGAACTAGAGAGGGGGGACAGGAAGGAGGAGGGTGTGTGGACGGAGGCTGGTGGGGTCCCATATCCAGCACAGCCCCGGCTCTTAGCACGGATACCAGACTGTTTGTGCTAGCCTGGGCCTGGCTCTGTGTACACAGCTGCGGAGTCCATTTTTTACCACCAATCCCCCAGCCACCCTTTTGCCTTCACCCCCCCCCCCCTTTCTCCTTTTCTCCTCCTCTCTCTCTTCTCCACTCCTTTTCCCTGCACTCCTCTTCTCTCCTGTCCACTCTACTCCTCCTCTCTTCTCCACTCCATTCCTAACCTCTCCTTTCTACTCCTCTCTTATCCTCTTTTCTCCTCCTTTCTTCCTTCTTCTCCTTTCTGCTCTGCTCCGCTCCTCTCCAAGCTCCACTCCTCATCAGGAAATGTCCACAGTTCCACAAAGAAACGCTCCTCTGTCATTCCGAAGCAGCGTTATTTATTGCCAGATGTCTCCAAGTCCTGTCCCCCAGTGGTGTTGTGTTTTCGAAGAAAACAAGCCCAGAGTTGCACAGGAGTGTGGGCGGTACAACTGGGTGTGTTTGTGTGTGTGTGTGTGTGTGTGTGAGAGTGTGTGTGTTGGGAGGTGGTGTTGGTCCAAGACAGAGCGGGTGGAGTGAGAGAGCAAGAGGAGGGTTAGGTATAGGAAAAGGGTCAAGACTACTTCTTTTCTCTCTCTCTCTCTCTCTCTCTCTCTCTCTCTCTCTCGCCCTCTCCTGAGGCCTAATCTAAGCCCAGGCCCGTTGAAAGCTCTGCTTATTCTCACACATGCAGTCCCAGGGTCTAGTTCCTCAACCAGGCACTTTGCCCCTGTCAGAGTATTTCATTTAAAACTGATTACACTGTTGCTAGCACAACGTGGAGAAAAATACCCTCTGCATGAAACAGTGCTATAAAAACATTACAAATGAAAGTGTGGAGTGGATTTGGCCACTTCATGTCCAGAGTCTGTACACTACATCCCAGTTTTACTTGCCTGTGCCCATAAACACACACCGGGTCATTACTGCAGCGGTATACAGTGAAATGTGCTAACTTCATACACCATGATTTAGACAAATAAATTGTAATAAGAAGCAATAAGTCTCACCTCTCTCACACTGAGGTCCAGTGAAACCATAGACGCAGGCACATCTGTTGGGCCCGATGCATCGGCCTCCATTCTGACAGCCACTTTCACACACGGCTGTGGACGAAGCAGAGAACGATTTGAAAAATAACAAACTTTTGGTAAAACAAAAGACCCTCTTAAAGTTTCAATTTGTACACTGAACCCTGATAAATGTATTACTCTTTCTTACCGTCTGAAAGCAACGTCCAGGTGGCAACACAAGAGATCTAAAAACGCTACAGTTGCCTATTGTATGGACAAATGGGTTTCTTTGGCCATCGCTCATCAGAGGAATCTAAGTAGGATCTGTGAGGACTTCACAATGCAGGCAGGCCAAAGTATCCTTAAGCCTCAGGCACTCTAGACTGAGTCATGCTTTATAGGGGCCTAGAGTGAAGCTGGGCTGTGTTCACTTACATCTCCCTTGTATCCCATGTTATGGGCAGCATCTGCTGGGAATGTGTGATGACTAAGCGGTGTGTGGGTGTGTGTGTGTGTGTGAACGTGTGTGTGTTTGTGTGTGTCAGTGTGTGTGTGTGTGTGTGTGAGTGTGTGTGTGTGTGTGTTTGTGTGTGCTCGTGTGTTTTGGGTGCAAGGGGGAGCACTTACGTTGTCCACAGTGCATGCCTGTGTAGCCTTTCTGACATTGACAGGAATCCTCTTGGCAGCTGCCTCCGTTCATACACCTGACATTACAGGACTGCACTGTGGGGGGAGACGCATGAGTTCAGTTCTACGAATGGACAGAACAAGCCACACACACTCACACACACGCAAAATCACATATGATACACATTTGTGTCACACACACACACACACACACACACACACACACACACACACACACACACACACACACTTACTAACATAACACATAACACAGGAGGCCAACCATATGTGTCCTACAGCCAAGAATGTTTCCTGTCTGTTTGAAGACACACACACACACACACCACCGATACTCAATGCCACCCGCATGCCACTAACCCTATCTGCCTGAGCCACCCACAATCTCACTTCAAATGTGTGTATGTGGGGAGGATTTATCCACGCTCTTAAACGCTCACCTCATAAGTGATCTAATTACACCTGGCAGAAACTCAGCCCGAAGAGCCAGATTGCTTGACGGGCTTGAAATGACGCCCAAGACCTTGGAACAACCTCCATTCACCGCTGTCTTAAATCTTTTCAACATGCTACGGGAATTACAGATCGGCAAAGGGGATGTGACTAGACTTGCTGGAATTTGGTCCTCTAGTCAGTCCCTGTTCTGTGTGTAAAGAGTGTGTAATGCTCATGTTGTAAGACCTACAGTAACTATAAACGACCCTTATCTTGCTCACTCTTCCAGGAAAGTGTAATTTTAAGGGACCATTTCACTGGTTTCTGATTGCCTGTGTGTTTACAGCGTACAGACGTTTGAAGGCTTCTTTTCTTGTGCCTAGTCTGGTGTGCAGAGCCAAAAAACATAGAAATGTGGGGGGAAAGGTCTTGTCCAGCCAACAGAGAGGACTGAGGCATATTCTTTTTGATGGATTTTAGCTGTCTTTCGCATAAATTGGATCAAATGCTCATCAAAGAAAAATTAAATCTGTTGAAGATTAATCACATTTTCCATTTTTCATCACAAAAAGACAAAAAAATGTTGGGCCTCCAAAAGCAAACACAACAGTGAGAGAAGGAGAGAATTTGGCAGGACATTAAACACGGCTCTTTCTTTGCATGTTTAGTTTTGTGTTACAAGCTGCTTTTTCAGTGCAAGCGTGTTTTCCCTTCGACAGACGGAAGAGCGATGATCTCACTGGCTAGACCCGCTGACAGCTCCGCTGCGGGAGGGGAGACGGATCAGCTCCCTGACCTGCGCGCCATAACGCAACGCCACACGTGCAGAGGAAAAAGAACAGTTTTAAAAATAGGGAAAGAAACAGAATGAACACGGGAGGCGGGGGGCTGGTCTCTGCTGCTGGCCAATAGCAACCACAATGCCCCTTCTGTGTGTACGTGTGTCTTTGTGTGTGCGTGTGTGTGTGTGTACATGTGTGTGTCACATCTGTCTGCTTTTATGGGAGAGCAGGAAACATACGTGTGCCTGAGAACACAGAACCCTCTTTATGGGCCCAGTTCTGCGATGCATTCCTCAGCCATGGGAGCCATGACATGCCACCATCCTCCTCCATGGACAGGGAGCTCACGAGCTGATATACTATGAGTCATACTCTTTAACTGGAATCTGATGCTTCATACAACCAGATGTCAATTCATTTTTTTCCACCTCCAAAACCAAATCCGAAGACAAGGCCTCCCTTGATGGTACTAGTCAGGTCTATGGTTTTACCTCAGTGCTGTTATAGGCATCCTGAAGGCAGACGGTTTTTATCTCAGAGGTCCCGATTCGGCACTATGACAAGTATATAGCTCTCTTGCTTCAGGGACACTGGATATATGGCTACTATATCTCAGTAAGACAGGAGAGAGGCCCAGTGCCTTATTGCACTACTGTTTGAAGGCCAGGCCATCGTCTCTGCCCACAAACAAGTGTCTCTGTTCCAGCCCTGTGTACGGGACAGGTTACAGTCAATCCCTTAGCAGTCATCTTCCCTGCAGCAACACAATGTGGGCGCTGTCTGTTCTCTCACATCTGGTTAAGAGGGGGGAGCACATGTCCAAAGCAGGCAGGCTGCAATTATGGTGAGGCAGGAGGCAAAAGCTTTTTGAGTCTCTCCATTTTTTTCCCCGCCCGAGGTACCACTGCTATGCTTTTGGCCTTACATTATGACAGCCACAGAGCTGCTGATAATTTATAGAGTAATTACAGATTTGTAGCCCTGCCATAACCATTTGAGCGGTCAGTGTGACCACTGCTGTTGACATGCTGGATGTTAAGATGCTATTATTAATATGGGCGACTGAAACAGTTTGGTGAACCGAGAGGTTATCAGAGAGGGTGAATGTCCGGCGGCCCTTAACTGCATTAAATCTCTGCAGGAGGCTTGTTAAGAACTTTTTAGTAGATCACAGATTAGGTCACAAAGGTGGTATTTCCCATCTGTGTTTGTTTATTTGTCTGTGTGAGACTACCCGCCTCTGACTTCACTTGCAAGGCATTTAGAGAGCCCAAACTGACCACTTGTGGAGGTAGGGAGAGTTAAAAAAAAAAAAAACTAAATAGAAATCATAGCACTACAGGGACATATTTGAAACAAAAAACATTCCTGCTTCCAAGCAAAGGCATTATGGTCCAGACAAACAAAAATCAATCCAACTTTCCATTTCTCCAGGTATTGTGAATCCGGTCCACAAGTTTTGGAAAAATCAGGTCACTAAGTGAGACGCCCGAGGGGGGAAGGAATCTCCCCCCTCGCAACCCGTCAACTGTCCATGATAAACAAAACGCTAGAGTAAGTGTGACCATCAGTTTTCTATAGTTTTGCAGAGGGCCCCTCGGATGGAGTTCGGCTCACAACATTCCTAGCATTTGGCCGTGGGCAGTTACATCCAGAGGAGACTCAGGGAATAAAGAGCTTCTTTGACTTTCCAGGGCTTGAAGAGATAGTTTCCCGGCACATTAAAGCTGGCGTCAAGGCCCGCCAGGACGTCCAAACGGTCGGGAGTTGTCGGATCATGCTCTACACTTCCAGGTCAAGCTAAGTAGTTTTGGACACTCTCCCCCTATCTGCCTCTCTCTCCCATAAGTCTTCTCCTCCCTCTTGAAGAGTGACAGCACCACTGGCTGAGCCCAGCAGGGAGAACACCATACCTGCGTGGACTGCACATTAAGCCATAAACTAAACAGCAGGCCCCTGGGGGCCAGAGCCGGGCCAATCCCTCCACCACAGGAGATCTACAACATGAACACAGGTGACCGCGAGCACCTCCTCTGATTTCGGATTCCTCTGAGTGCAGCTCAAATGACGGAGCTAACATCTGACAAAGTGTCGTGGTCGTGACCTCACCTTCCAGGGAGCATGGACTACAAGACGCCAGCAATAACTCTCTGGGTCAGTAAGGTTCTCTTGACCTGAATAACTACCTTCATGGATCCAATGTGATTATTTGTGGTTATTGTGCAATTTCCTACCTGATTCATGTTTTCTACTAATGCAAAGCAATGCACGACTATTGTATTATGATTACTTGGTGAATGCAATGTGCTTATGTTGCATCCTATGAACAGTTACTGCGTGGGCTCAATGTGGGTCAAAGGGACACGGGAACTCACCTCCGCCCCCCGCCCCACAGCTGGGGGCTAGGTGTCCGCTGGAACAGGTGCACATGTTGGGCCTGGAGCAGAAGCCGTCGCCACAGGAGTTCCTGCAGATGGCTGGAAAGAGTGAGGCAGAGAGAGAGAGAGAGAGAGAGAGAGAGAGAGAGAGTCAGCACAGGGGTCAGGGTGGGGGGAGGGGGAGTGGTTATGAGGAGTGGCACTAAACACTGAAGCTCAACACTCAAGCTTTCTCTCACTGGGCTGATTAAGCACGATGTCCAAAAGGAGGACAGAGCTTCTTGAGGAGTCCTTAAAAGGACCAGGAAAATGTAATACTCTGATGTGGTGTTAAAGGAGAAATCCAGAATGATTCAATCCATAGCCCTGTTGCTTGAGGTCACTAAAGGCTGTCAGTAGGAAAAAAAAGGGAAAATTTGATACAACATGGATGGAAAACCAAACTGTCAGCTAATGTTAACTAAATGGGGCATAGGAAAATGAAACTGAAAGTAAGATTCTATTCAGTTAATGTTAGCTGCCAGTTCAAATTAACATCAAATTTGGACTTGATGGATTGGATTGCATCACATCAGATTTCTCTTTAATTCGAGGTATTAATGTGGTATTATAGCTTGACAAGCCAAACAATAACATAAAAATGTATGGACATGAGCGTTAGACCAGGCTCAATCCTAGGGGCAGAATTAGCGGTTTTCTTCCAAACTGTACGCTAAAATGCCTGTTTTTATGTATTTATTTATCTATTTTGTGTATGCTGTATGTTGTTTGTGTATGCTGTATGTTCGATCCCTAAGTTACCTGGAACCTGAGTTTCCCCCCGGGGATAAATAAAGTCTATATTTATCTACAGTATCTATCTAAACTGCCTCTGAACGCAATAGGATAGCTAAACGCTAAGACCAATCAGAGCAACGTTAGCAAAACAGCAAATACGGCATTCTTTGAAACGAATAACTTGCCTTTTTCTGCCAAACTTTCAAAGGAAACCCCAAGTCTAACTCTTCTGAAATCGATGCCAAAGTGCGTTGTACCTTGACCATCTAAGCTGTTTTGCACAGTCGCAGCCCTGTCGTCATTGTGCTAAGCCCGCTCAACGACTCTCTACAAAGATAGAGCATTGTGATTGGTCCTACCAAGTTTTGGTAGAAGACCTACTGAGGCCCTATGGTGCTTGAATAGACCAAAAAAGCTATTTGCTACCAGGGTACATCTAGACTAGTGGTATCACAAAATCAGCACAGAAGGTGACTTGGGAAAGAACCATCAGTGGCAAACTCCATTTTGCATTTTATGTTGAAGAATCAGCACAAAAGTCTGATGATCACCGGTCATGTTTTGTCTCTAAATATTTTGACACTCAGGCAAGATTTCAGTCCATTTACACAGTGACTGGGAAAGTGGAACAAGATACCAATCTTAACAGTTCAATTGTCCAACTCATTTGGACTGCACACAGGCCGTGATGTATGGTAATGATGTCTGACTTCCCCTTTCACTCTCTCTCTCTCTCCTTTCTCACAGTCATTAGAGGGGCGGCCATACTTACGGACAATGCACTGGTTTCCTCCGGGGAGAGTTTTCCAGCCAGGGCAACAATAGGAATGAAAACGTGAGCCACACACATTGGGCCTAATAGAAAAAGGCACAGAAAAACAAACATGGCATTGAGAGGGGCCAAACATCATTTAGACAGATCTCTTTCATAAACATACATAGGCATTGGGTTATTTAGGATCTCATAAAAGCCTGGGTTCTTTGCTTTTGATATAAATATGGCTAATGTTGATCCAAGGCCTCCAAGGACAACACACATATTCAAAGGGGTTGAGGCTGCATGAAAAAAAGCTTGTCTCTGCTTGTTTTTATACCGCTATGTTTCTAAACTCTTGGGATGGATATTTGTAGTATTCCTCCTTGAATCCTTTTTCCGCAGTTTTTCTTTTTTTTGCATGAGCACTTCTCAGCTTCCTCCCGGTGGGGATGGTTCAGTAAGGAAGGGAGTTGGCCTGACCCCCGCTCTCCTGCCACATGTAAGAGTCATCACCGACTGCAAGGGGTTTATGTCCCTGCACTTCACCTGTGTTTCACAGCATCATTTTCAAAATGGCCTCTGGTTTAAGCATAACGCCGCCATCCTGGAATCCAACCCCCCCACCTCCCTTGAGACATGTTCACCAATGTCACTGGGATTAGCCATCTCAGTTCAGCGGCCTGTGTGATGTGTTCTTCTTCTCCCCGCTCTTCGCTGTGATTGCTGCTTTTCTCATTGCACTTGAAACCCCATATGACGCATGACAGAAACAAGTCTGTGCATGCAATTGCGAAATTGACCGTCGCCTTTAAAACTACAGATGACTTTATTTCCATCATCGCCCTCTTAGGCCTGATGCAAATCAAGCGGCAATGACCACAGGGGGGTGTTTCGATCTTCTGCCCATGACAGGGAACTTTTTAAAATAGAAAACAAATAAAGAGAAGGCTACCAGTTACTGTTACCTGGGATGGCACAGCTGTGCATTGCATCTTGTGATAGACTCTCAAAACACATAACCAGATGCCTGTCACTCCAGAGGTGGAAAAATGCAAGATGGGGAGGAAGGGAGGGAGGGAGAGGAGGAAGAACGAGGGAGGGAGAGGGAGCTAGAGGGAGATAGAGGAGAGAGCTAGGTGCAGGAAAAGTCAAAATGGTGGGAAAAAGGACAAGAGGCAGTGGGAGGGAAAGAAAACAAGTTTGGGGGGAAGAGGGAGGATGAGGGGGGGCGTTGAGGAGGGGAAAAAACAAAAGAGTGGAAACGAGACCAGATCATGATGGAGAGCGAGCAACGAGTGCCGAAAGCCAGCGGAGGCCAGCTCCTTTTTTCCCCCCTCTCCCACGGAGATAGCGAACCAGCAAGCGAGCTCAGAGCTGCTTGTGCTTGAAAAATGAAGACAGCCTCTGAAACAAGAGAGTGAACAAGCACTGCAGCACAGCATTGCGTGCTGGGGCTAAAACCAGCAGATTAATGGACCTCTGAAAACAGGCTCTTCACAGGCGGCCCTCCAATATGATCCCCGTACTGAAATGTGGATTCATTAATACTCTCTGGGTTTCTGAAGCGACCTCGGGTAGTGCCTGGGCTTTTGATGCCTCCTCTGTCCTTGAGGTTTTTGATTGCTGTCTTTATGAGTGGGCTAAGATTAATTGGACGTATGGGGATTTCTCTTCAAGTTAAAACTCAAGTGTAGCCCTTGGTAACTCCATTAAAAAAGGGATTGGTTCAGTTTTATCATGGCACTTTGATGTGAAAGTTCTGAGGGTCTTGTTCATTTAGATAATACTCAAGTACAGGAGAGAGTGGGGTACAAGAGAGACATTTACAAAGTCTTGTCAAAGTGAACAAGACTCAAAGTGAACACATGCAAAAAAAGACAAAAGATCCACCCAGTATTTACAACTGACAGGCATAGTTCATTATCACAATAGTGAACCTATGCAAAACTTTGACATCAATGAAGGCCAGTGACTGATCTCTGTCAAGGCCAAAGATCGAGGGAGCTGGAGGATATAACACACCGCAGTGAAAACTATACATTTCTGTGTATAGGAAAGGTCAAAAAGGAAGAGTCAAAAAGGCTGGCAGCACGTCATTACCAAAGCCGTCCATCAACAGAAAAAGGCTTCCATTAAAGGGCTTTCCCTTTCTGACTTAGGGGGCTACAACACCACTCCACAAGGTGTCATGGGTTACTGCTCTGGAATATGACCATAGTTAGTGGATTTTCTTTACCAAATTCAGTCTGCAAAAAATGAACACACTGTTTTATCAAGCCACTAATGGGATATGGTGCTTTAAATCTCCAGATCTCTTCTAAAGGTATTTTTTTAAAGTTCAACTTGGCCAGTCTATCCACGGACTAGCCTGTGCTCTGAGCTCATAGCTGTCTAGACGGGTATCTTGCCCCCCTCTCTCTTTTCATGAGACTGGGAGTTATATGAGGCCGGGGGGTGGGGGGGTGGGGTCTACCTTATGATCCAAGCTATAGCCTAGACTGTTGGGTTTGTCTTGTCCTGCTGCCAACATTTTCCTTTTATTGGGCAAGCAACATTTATGGGTCAACATATGATGTCAATGATTAACAAGAAAACAAAATGTGCTGTTAAAAAAACTCAAATAACATCAAATCAATTGTGAAATCAGCTAAACAATGGATTTCTCCATGCTGGACAAACTGGAGCCTTTATTTGCAATTCTCCCAGCAGACAGAGGTGCTGACCTTACCATATGCTGCATTCATCTGAGCTCTTTTGCTTTCACAATATGTATTTAGTCCTGACATATAAAAAGAGACGACCTGGCAATCCTTCTTACAACCTAAATGTTTCTTTCAGATTTCCCTGCCTTTAGCATGTCCAACAGGAAATACCAACTGATGGATGTTTAAGAACTGGAGGTATGGAGATTCATCTCCAAAAACCTTTGGTCCATAAGTCTTACACAGGCAAAATAAACCACTGGGGAGTCCCAGGAGGTTCCCATTTTGCTCCGTGGAGAGGAGCTGACATCCACCTGGAAGAAACCTGAGAGGCCGAATATGATCCTCTGCTCTGAGGACTGGCGCCCAGCGAGCAAAACCTTTAAAAAATAAGACATATCCCCCGAGTTCACCACTGGCCCTCAGCGCCAGCGTTTCTTGTTTTTTAGCTGGGCATAGGTGGACAGGTGCCATGAAACTGATTCCCAGTCAAGGCCCTCCAGTTTACAAGAGTCTCCCAGGTTTCTCAGCATAAGTTAGGGGCTCCCAAACCGCAACATGATCAGATATCTCCCGTGTTCAGGGCCAAATTGTGTTTCGCTAAGATGGCCAGTAAATCAGACCAACTAAAAATCACCTCCAGCCTGAAAAGAAGGGGGTCTTAAAATGCCCAAGGAAATCACACACTACTGGCCAATAGTGGATCAAACAGGCAGTGTCCAACTGCAGCCACATCTTTCTCCGTAATTACACTTTGTCTGCACCACAGATATAAATTAAGCCGTGTCCACTCATGCAATGTGTGTCCGCATGTTACGTATGTGCGGGCTATGAAAAGAATGTTTCTGCCGAGGCATTTATGTCAATGCAACATTTATAACAAGGCCATCTAATCTGGCCAACAACCTCAGTATAACAGAATATAAAAAACATCCTTGATTTATGCACTGAAATACCATGACAAGGCAACAGATTGATGAAAACAATCTGTGGACTTGTGCAAGCCCTGGACCCCTCTTGGCTGTTCAGGCAATGGCCAAGTTTCTGAACAGCACATATGTGGCATTATTTCACATCTTAGTGTTGAGCGAGTGCCATGCAGCAGGACTCTGCTTTCCAGACAAGATCAGATATTTATCTTCTTTAGTAATACAGTGCAATTGCCCAGACATATAATTTAGCACAGACCGGATGGCTCACAGGTCTAGCATAAGTGCCAGATTGCTGGATTCCATACTCAGTGTGTTTAAACACAAGGGCCTATTGAGATGTTTGCTGTTCCCTAAAACATGGTATCATTCTTGCACCACCGCCTAAATAGACTGAATATTCGGCGAGTTAATCAAACTGACTGGCAATGTCCGCTGCAGGTCTGTTTGTTTGACCCATGCAAGCGAACTGGGAGAAATGTTGTTTCAAAAATCACTTTTGTTTGTGTGTCTGCACTCTGTCACCCGAGCCCGTGTGTGATTAAAAACAGTTTTCATTTGAATTGCAGCAACATTTTTTTTTCTCCCCTCTGGCCACAGTCCGTCTGTTGCCTCATCACCTGCACAACTAAAACAAATGTCCCTTGTTGTGTCCCCCAAGCAATCAGATTACCTCATTTCCTCCTGCAGCGAGGGGGGTTGGGAGCGCAGGAGTGTGAAGCCAGCCAAGACAGAGACTCAGATTAGAATAACTGATTCTGACATTTAAAACCACACTGGACAAAACACCCTTTGTATACTAAAATTAGAAAATATACAGTACGCCGTCGTTGTGCACCAGTGACAACACCCCACCCCTAAACAACTTGGAGTTTCTCATGAGTGAGCTGAACGAACGTAGGGTTTTTCACTGGGGCCACAGGAAAAGAAATCCTTCCCAACGTCAACTGGGCCCCTGCGTCCAGACTGACTGTACTGACTTCAGTTTTCAGCAGAAGCTTAATCAAAGTTTCCTTGGAGCAGCGCAGACGTCACATAAAAAGAGCTCACTGCACTGCCATGCCCCAGTGGTCAGCATTCACTTGGTGAGGCATTGCATCATCTGTGTATACAAACTGGTGTCATCATGTAGTCATTAAAAAATATACTCCCTGCCATTTCCTCCCCATTTGTAAAAACAATCCTCGGCTGTGAATATCTCCTGTATTTCTGTGCTTTTTTTTCACACTGTGGAAAGCATTTCTTAAGCTTGCTTCGCGGCACATGACCCTCTTGAAAGGAACAATGACGTATTCATTGTAGTTTCTGTTCCAGGCCTGGGGTGGCATGGGTCCAGGCGCGGCCAGACGTTTTAATAGAGTAACAGTCTTGGGAGTCCCCCCCACCCCTACCCTTAGTCCGGTCTGATGGCAAAACCTCATTTTGCAGTGGCACTAATCACAGACAAGCCACAACACTTCCATTTAATAAGTTGCTTAATTGCCCCCCATTCCAGACCTTCATATGAAAATGTCACATGCCAGGGGAATTCACATTAATGTGTACCTTTATGCATTTAGCAGCAGGCAAGCTGATCCACGTGGGCTTCCTGTTCACTTATTGCCTCCACTAAGGAGGCAATGTTTCCATAAATGTCATTACACATGTTTTCTTGCCTACCTATCTGTCTGTCTATCTGTCTGTCTGTCTGTCTGCCTACCTGTCTGTATGATTATCCAAACCGACTTTCATGAAACTCTGTGGAGTGCTTGATCACAGCCCACTGAATTTTGGAGTGGATCAAGAGGTGGATTGTGGATTCTTTTCCACGTTCTCTGATCTTTAACACTGCACAACAGAGGATATGGCCTTAGCATATGAGAGTAGTGTAATCACATAGTTCTGTGTTACCTTTTTGTTGTATATACTGCAAAATGATAATAGCTTCCCTAAATTCATAATGATGTTAACCTTGTTTTGCGCTATATGCATTCGCACCAGCCATACCACATCATGGTCATATCATAAACTCATCAACTCATTGTACTGATCATTAATGTAGATGTTTGCTAGAAAGAAGAGGCACCACACAAGCGCACACTCACCCCCTCAGAGTGTCCTGGCCTCGCCGGCGCACGCGGCTCTGCACCTCGTCAGGTTTTCCAGAGAAGCGGCTGGCCTGGTAGCCCCCAGTCCCCTGGCCCGGGCTCTGGCTCTGAGCCTGGCCTTGGCCATGTGCTGCCTGGAGGGAGGCCCAGAGGAGAGCGGCCCATCCCAGCACCAGCTTGGCCTGTTGCCACACTCCCATTGGCCCCGACTGGTGGTGCGCGCGTTCCACTCGACTCGACTCGACTCAACTCCGTGAACGTGCCCCGTGCTCTACTGCAGCTGCTGCTAACGCGAGCGGCTCAGTCTCTCTCCGGATGTCACCCTGCCCCGCGGATCACCTCGACTGCCCCGAGCAACACGTTGCTGAGCCGACCTGTTCCGTCCCAATGCACTCCAGGTTGTGGGGCTGGAAAGGGAAAGGGAGAAAAAGAACTTAAAGCTAAGAGGCAGAAGACATTTGGAGGCAAGTTGCATTATGTCCATATGACTCCTTCTGCCCATAAGCAAGTTTTACTTCTGCAAGTTTTATCTAATTTAATCTTACACAACAGGTAAGTTTTGTACAGCCAAATCGAGCTCCTTACAACATTATGTGTGTGAGCCAGCTGTTCCTAAAAGGGGTCCTTTGTTTTTTTAACCTTATTATTAACCTGGTTAATGAATTCTGAATTACTTAACAGCAAGCATCGCTTTTATGAGTCTATTCTGACTCTATTAGACAGTGTCATATATATGCTGAAAGGACAGCCATTACGATCTCAATCTGTTTGTTCTCATAAAATCTAGGCTTTTGGTCTAAACTAAGGGCCCCAAATGATTTATAACCAGAGCTGCAGCGGGTCCCTACTTCAGGGGGGTTAAGAAACAGCTTGTTGTGACTAGATGTTTTCTTTAGAGCTCCGACATATTGGTGTGTTGGAGAAAGGCAAGAAAAATATCTGAAACTGTCTGACTTGAGATAAATGAGAAAGCACAGGCAGTGGCAGTCTACCACCCACCATGAGTTTAGATAAACACAGAGTGGCCAATACATATTCCCAACATAGCTGTCAAATCGTCCATTTGAATTGTTTAGTTTTTAAAGTGATAAGATATTTTAGAAATGGATAAAAATCTAAACATTGGTCATGTTCATGTCTGATTATAGTTTTTCATTTGTTGGAAAATACATAGCCTAGTCATTGATTAGTTGCCATTGTTACAGGGGTAGTCCTTGTAATGCAGCTGGAAAAGCAAACACTGAGAATAGAATTAATAGTCGCCATAATGAAAATGTGATACTGTAGCCTGGCTATAGGAGGAATAAATGGGGGGCGGGTCTAATTGAGAGAGCGAAGAAAGAAAATGTCTGATCAATTACCTCCGCGTGCCTGTGCCATTTGGCATTCAAATCAATTTCTCTCATGTCAACCAGTGTGTCATGGGCAGACACAATCATAAAAGACTCTTGAATAAGAATGATTGTTTCAAAATTTTGAAGGGTGGAAACGTGCCACTTTCTCATGCTTCAAGTTAGATGCATTCGATATCTCACGAGTAACGGTTCAGGGAAAATATTTGCAGAACTTTTCTGCTGTCTTCTTTAGAGAGCGCTCTTCCACTACATTAAATAGACAAAAAATAGCATTCGCTGCAGAATTTAAAGACTAGTTGAACATAAAACAATTATGCTAAACAGTGCATTAGACACAGTGAAAATGAGCAAAAGTGACACCTACATAAGTCCTTTCTTTTCCCAGTTATTGTTTCACTTCCTAGGATCACCTACGCGTCGACAATGCAAACTTCTGGAAAAGCCGGCACAAGAATGTAGCAAAAAAAGTTACAGGCTACACTGCTTAAGACATTTCATTGTCGTGTTTCTTCTGCAGTGTTACAGTAACCGCGATTTTCGTTATCTCCTCATAAACATAATTATTCGCGGTAAGTCTTATTTCAAAAACTCTTCATGTCAACTTTGGAAGATATCAATAATTTAAGCATTAGCACAATACCTTGCAACGATTGGAGTGGCCTGAGGTAGACGAGCCCAGGGTCCTTTTTTGTAATGGGATATGTGTCCCAGAATGGTAAATTGAACTCTACCCTTGAGAGAAAAAGAGAAAAGTTAGTGAATGACTCCGATTGGGAGAGGGGAGGTGCTTTTTTTAAGACACCGAGAAAGGGGGGTTTCTAACGGACTGCAGGACAAACCCACTACATTCCACATGCCTTGTCTATTATGTAGGGGGACAAAAATCTAACCTGTGAAATTCTTTTTAACTACATCTGCACTAGAATGTCTCCTGAAATAGGCTACATCTTTCTTTGTCTCGTGACATTTGTAGAGGACAACTCTTGCCATCTTTTGAAATTTTCTACGAAAAGCTTAACAGTATAGACACATTGTTTAAATACATCATGTGACAGCTGTTATTCAAAATGCTTACGCTGTTCATTCTGTCCCCCATTTTGTTCACATACTACAGACTGTATCTTTTTTAGATTTTAGAATTCACTTTAATGCACTCACCAGTGAAATGTTCAACTTACGGTCGGCTAATGTTCTTAGGGGTCATATGCTGTCAGCCTGCACATACAGTAGCCTATGTGGTTGCTGAGGCACAGAAACATACTGTAGCTGGGAATGGGCAAATCTGCTTGGAAATTGTCATTGAGTGAATCCAGGACTTTCTCTGCTTTCCTCCCCCACACGCCCTACCCTGGAGCCCCCTGTGTGAGGAGAAGGGCCATCTGGGGAGTCAATTGCAGGAGCAGCTGAGAACATCCCAAATACCTATCCTGTTAAGTGCCAACATAGGACCAGGCAACAGGTTTTGTAAACAAAGGAAAAGCAACATCGGCTCTGATAACATCCTCCAGGTCACCCTAACGGATTAAGCACACTTCATGGCCACTGTCACGAAAGACATTAAAGTGTGTAACCATCTTCGAGCAAAGTTTACACACAGAGCTTGTTACTTTGTGGAGTGTTGAAAGGAAGCTTGTCCTCCCTTTACCACAAAATGTGTGTAAATAGACAGATAGATTTTAGGGACCAGGCAGTCTCCTCATGTTATACACAGTCTAGAGACACACCGCAGATGTGATGGGGATCTGTCATCTCAATCTGAAGCCTGTGTGGATGCTGAATGGTAGTAACCAATGCTAAGCACAGGATAGGGACAAGGTTTAGACTGCACCACTAACCCCTACCAACTCCCCCCAGGAACAGAGTTTAGTTCATCCTCCTCTTCCTCTAAGCATCTAACCATAACCACTCACATCTCCCTCCTTTCCTTCTCGTCCTCTCCTCCTCCCCCCATCACCATCCTCCTTTCCTCCGCTGTCCATTTTGTTTGTTTCTGCCTGGGCTCATCAAACATAAAAATGTTTTAACAGTTGTCTTGTGGTCTTAATACACT
>JAVQKI010042079.1:0-12183 GCA_036025975.1 Nematalosa erebi
GATACCAAGAAGGCAGTTAATTGATTGAAGACAATTTTTTCAAGAATTTTCCCAATGAACACACACCTCAATAAGGGAGGTAGCACTCTTCGCTTGATCCAGCCATGTTTCAGTTAGAAACAAAAAATCAAGTTTGTGTTTGCAAATAAGATCATTAATTAAAAATGACTTGTTAGAAAGTTATCTGACATTCCGAAAGGCTGGTTTTACAGTAGTATACGTACTACTGGGTACTCTGAGGTTGTTTTGAAACAGGAAGAGACTAGACTGGTTTACCCCCTGGGTTAAATGCATTCGATGTCTTCTCTTTCTTATCACCGCTGGAATAGAGAATGGCATACTGGGTCCCAGCTTGTTTCCAAAACTACGCTCATCATAGAAGATCATATTCCATTTGATTGAAGGGGAGTGGAGATGTCAGGTACTTTTTGTGTGGTGATAGAGATCGGTGGCCAGCTGAAGATCCCGGGCAAATTAAGCGCTGTCTCACAGGATGGGGAGGGAGAGGGTATGTAGGATGGGGATGGACTGGGTAAACTGCTTTTCTTGAGCAACTTGGGCTAGAAAAAGAGAGTGCGGCCATGGGCAGAAGTCTCTGCATGCTTTCAGGGAAATCCATGCGGGAAGAAGATGGGGATGGTGCAAAGAAATCAGGGGTACAGGACTAAGGTTGGGATATTGGTGTGGCACAGTTGGTATGATTCTTTATGAGTGTCTCAGTGACTGTCTCCGTGGTAACCGTCTCCATGACAGTCTCAGTGGAAGTTGTGTGGGGTTGAGATGTGAATGGTACAGCCTTGGTATGACTGTCCTCAGTCAGGATGGGTGATGATTTACCATTGTACTCTGTCATGCTCACAATCTCCGTGTGATTGTTGAAGTCCTTGGCCTTGTCCTTGAGGAATGAAAATATTGTCAGTGGACGTTACACTGCACAGACATGGGTGGTAGGACAGACAGAACTGTTCATCTCTGATGAATGAGTGTGCTGGTCACATACTGCCTGTAGTTTTTATTTCCCGTATTGCTATGAAAAATATTGACCCTGTGGGTTAAGGCTAACCGTAATTTATGATGTGATGTTGCCAAATTATTTACCTTTCAATCAGTTATGTCTGTGTCAGTGCCTGTGGCTATGAAGTAGAGTTGGCTTCAGTTCAGTAGCTTCTCACAGTAACAAAATAAACCTGAGAATGACATGGTAATGGGGCTTATGTGATTTGGATCACCAACTGTTCCAGTGACTGCCAACGCCATAAAGGGCACACACACACACACCATGCCTGCCTGTTACCAGTGACATCAAACAGTTTTGGTTAGAAAAAAGACCCTGATTCATTGGAAAGTGCACTGGAAATTCCTCACTTTAAATTTATTATCCTGAAGTCAAAATAATATAGGCCTACATTACTAAAGTCTACCATAATAACATTTTAGTGTAGACCAACCTACACTGTTTGATTTAAGAGACCCTAATCATATACTGTAGTCCTTGAGCCAGAGGGTAAACAAGCTAAACCTACATCTTTTCTAAAAGCCTGCTCCCTGTACTGTACATGTGATCTGCTATGCATTGAGGCAAGTCTCATCTTCTTTGACCTCATGGACAATGCATGGTCCTCTATAGCAATTTGCACTGTATAGAAATGCATTGATTTTCAATATACACCTATATGGGGCGGAAGTCCAAAAACTGTCAACATAAACATTCGGATTCATATTCACCACAGCCAGACCTATTTCTATGTGTTTGGTAAAAGTGCACTATAAATCCCCCTGGCCCATGGCCTGAAATCTAAGCAAATTATTATGTATTTCACTAGCCAATCACGTATCCGATTCACCCATTGTACATCCCTCCATAGGCTTATAATAATAATAATAATAATAATAATAATAATAATAATAATAATAATAATAATAATAATAATAACAAATGATGTGATCATACACGTAAGGCTACCACCAATGCAATTCTACCATTTCCAGATCACTAAATGCACTCAGCGGGTCCACGGGACTGACCATAGACAGTAAATGACTGACCAACCCAGGCCCACTAAAAAGCCAAAAAAACTTTTCGACTTTTCGTTCGGCAACAGCGTATTATCGCGAGACTGTTTGAACAGTCGCTCAGAAAAGGAACGTAAACCAGCTGCAAGCTTTTCAGATCAACGAACGGGGTGGGACCGAAACAAGCTGGGCAGTGGGAAAACTGGAGAAAGTATATCATTTGGCCCACAAATGATTCCCTTTGGATCTGAACAGTGAAAGTGATCTCCTGAGAGCGTTAGTGACTGTACTTTATGTATTAAAGGTATGTGGCATATTATACTCTTTATTTGGCTGGCTAACGTTACAGGACACATCGCAGGCATTTGTCTGCTAACGTT
The DNA here is from genome assembly GCA_036025975.1 of Nematalosa erebi. Classification (NCBI taxonomy): domain Eukaryota; kingdom Metazoa; phylum Chordata; class Actinopteri; order Clupeiformes; family Clupeidae; genus Nematalosa; species Nematalosa erebi. The sequence continues at coordinate 2,394 of JAVQKI010042079.1, forward strand.
AGTTGGAGTGGTTTGCTAGCTAATGTTATCTACGCTAAGCTAACTGGTTTATGCAGGCTAACGTTTACTGTTACTGTTTGTAATATCTACCTTTTAGCATTGTAATTTAGTGTAGCTTTTAAACGGTCGTTTCAACGATAGCGCCAGTAATTATTCTTGGCGATTTTACATGTGGTTGTGTAGATGAAGCTGGAAATGATCACGTTAACGTTATTCGTTCGCTGTGTGGTCACAACATAACGAACAACGCTACAAAACGGTGCTTGAACACCATGATTAACGTTAGATATCTCACTTGAAAAGCTTAAGTGAAGTTTTCTTTGTAACAGATAAGTTGAAGACGTGTTCGTTGTCTGATATCTGGCTGCCTGCCATTGCAACTTGTTCAAGCTTACATTTGCTATTGTTAGCCAACCTGCGCTAAATAACCAGGTGCTTTGGGGTAGTCGAAGATAACGTTGAGATACTTTAGTTTTATTTGGTTGGTTGTTCACCCTGTTAACTTGTTAAGTTAGTTTTTGATAATTTAACGGACGTCTCAGTAACGTTAGTAAAACACGACCATCCATGAGCTTCGAAACAAGTTGCCTTTAACGTTATGCCCCTAGCAAGCCAAGCTTACTGGACTAATCAAACATTCCCTTATTTGAAAATTCATACACCCCACGAGTAGCCAAGGGTGGTGTGCGTTACATTTTAACAGGTTAGAAGACTAGGAGTGGTATTGTCATATCTTTAGCTAACGAGTGTGTGCCTTACAGATGTGAGTGTTTTTCGAGCGTCACCGTGCTGACCTTAGCCAACCGTTGTATCTTGAACTGAAAATAAGTAAATCAACAGATATCTGACAAATGATAGCTGACCAGAGTGTGGTGTGTCAGTTTGATTAACTATGTCTGCCAGAAATCGTTCTGATCCTGAATCCGTATGTAGAATCTGAATGTATTTTGTTAGTTTTGCACAATTAAAATTATTTTTTACTTGCATACGTTTGTACGCAGCCGTAAACCGACTGATTGATTATGATCCTTCAAGTGAAGACCTATTTGAATTTATAGAAAAACTGAGTCATAACCAACGGAGCAGTTGTGCCAGAGAGGGTGAAAGCGGTCAGTGTTCAATGATCTTTGGTTGTGCCTAAGGTTGAACGTTTTTGTTATTTTTTGAAATGCATAGTGAACAGGGTGCCGTCATGATTTATTTTAATGGTCAGCAGATCGCTTTTAGGCCAATTTCTAACGAGGAAAGAGGACTGAGGAAAGTGAATTTGGTCTTATTACCCATTCGTCAATGAACCGCACAGTGAGGTCACATTTTAGGTCACACTTTACATTTCCAGGTGGACCACATTTATGTCAATAGGACAGCACAGGGACAGCTTATTCACAGAGGATGGTAGACTTGGATGTAGAATCCTTGTTCTGGTAACTGGATAGGGAATCCTAAAATGACTGGGACAGTAGCCAACACCAACCTTTTTATTTATAATTTCACTGAAATGCTGACCGCTGGCACAACAATAACATTTTTGAGGAAGTGCATGTCCTTTTACTCTGGAAAACAAATTGCCTGGAATAACGTTTACGGTCTCTGAAAATGAGTTATAGCAAAGGCCCAGTAGATTGTAGATTTGTGTTTGGTCACATATTGACATGAGATTGGGTTGTAAAAAAACAGACCTTGTGTAAATCCGGAGATGGGAGATGAATGGGCCTATGTCCATCCTCACTGGATTTCATACTTTAGCCACCTGTGAATTACCTGTGTGTTTTTGATTATAAGCAGTTGCATGCTACTATAGCCTCTATAATTGGGCCTCTTGACCCTATTTAAATTAGCCTTGCTCTTTTCTGCATCAGTGACTGCATTTTGTTCAGCAAATGTTGTGGCTTCGTTGATGCAGTGCATGAGGAAAAGTAATGAATGGTATCTGTCAATGAAAAGAACCTGGATAAATCCTGTCAGGCCTGGTCAGTTTTAGATTAGCAGGACCATTGGGCTGATGAAAGAGAGAAGTAAGGATTAAGCACCTTTGCTAAGCGCTAGTAAGCATGTTTGATATTAGCACTGGGTGTCTGTCTGAGCTTTGGAGACTGAGACCGTAATCCAGTCCACAGTCTTCCATTATACGCTTATGAATGAGTCTTCTCTCAGTCGCACACGTGATCCACATGTCTAGGGTGCTGGTGGAGGAGCCAGAGAGGGCTCAAATGAGCTTGGCTGCCCACTCCAGCATTCCCCATGTATTGCACGTGTGGACCTGCAGAACCGGCCAGCAGCTTGTGGTGGTCGTCCTCCATGCCTGTTCCATACTCGCTCTTCTTGTTTCTCATAAGCCGTCTCCTTTTGGGCTGAAGATAAAACCCCTTCATTGACCACATGAAATATAAACCTCCTGCTATGCTACTGGTTGTACGAAGGGATTTGCCCTTATTTTACAAAGTTGAAAGGCTGATAATGGTGGAGGATCTGCAATATGGTTTGGGACGACTTTCTCCTTTAGAGTTTAGTCTTTGCAAACCTTTCAGATGGCAGTAGTCATTATCGATATTCTAAGTTTTTATTATTGGGCTAGTGCTGAAGCTTTGTCTTGAAAGAGAAACACATTCTGCAGCTCAACAAGGACAGGACACGTTGTGTTTGTTATTCAATAGCTCTGTTTACCTAAGTGCTTGTAAAGAAAAGCAAGGGACAAACTTGTCAGTCAACACGCAAGGATTTAGTGCATTAAATCCTCAGTGGTTGGCCGGTTTGTGTTTAATGCCCAGCCTTGGTGATTAAATAGGGGCTACAAACTCAAGTAACGTTTCAAGTTTTCACATGGGGCATGAAACAAGATAAGCTTAATTGATTTTTACAGCCAGCTTTAGGCTTAAGAATAAGACTGCTAAAAAAGTAAATGCTCAGGGAAAATATTTGTGTTTGCACTGTTTCATCATAAAGAGGAGATCAGAAATCTCTTTGGTCAGCTTAACCTAATGTAGGATTTTAGTTCTTCCTGCTTAGTAGCATTGAAACACCTAATCAGCTGAAACACAAAACCTGATGAAGTATTTCCTGGTTGGTGGCACAGTCTTCCCCTTAAATTGAACACATGGTGACTGTTTTTTGAACATATTTGTTTGTGTGTTGAAAAGTATTCAGGACCAGAGATGAGACTTTCCTTGTAGTCATATTACAGATGACAGGAGAGAGCCTAAGATGTGTCTGCATTTTTATGGATGATGACCCTTCGAGCAGTAGGAACAAGCAAGGAGAGGTTTGTTCAACACATCTGTTTGATGCAGTTTTCCACTTCCATTAGGAAAGCACAACTTTCCTAAACGACCTTGTGCCGATGTTGTTGAAGACCCACCTGTGACCTTTGCGCCGTCCTTTTCAGAATAAACACAGCTGCGGTTCCTATGTCTGTAGCCCATCAGGGTGTCCTTGATCGCAAGTCCTCCGCCCTTCCCACCCAAGAAGGTTTGTTTTCACTCAAACGGAGAGAAAAAACAATTGCCTCCTTTCTGAGGCATTCCTTTGCATAGGGAAGGTGCCTATTTAAGATGACCATACTGGGGCCTTTCCAGGATTTTAGCTGGTTCTTCTAAGGGGACCCCCACCCCTTTCCAAGCTTTTCAAAGATGATTTCATGTGGGAGAATTTTCTGCAGCTGTGTTTTTTGTGGAAAAAAAATGTTAAACTGATGTTTCTTTGGGGAAATGCACTGCTGTTACAAAACCAGACACACCCTGAATGCATGTTTTTTGTGTGTGTGTGTGAGAGGGAGTAACCTATTTGTAGATCGGGAAGGCTACTGTAAGTGTCTGTCTAAAATCTCTCAAAAACAATCCCCTTGACCACTGCATCACTCTTGCGCTTATCAAAATATGCACAGATAGGCTAGCTTTTCCAACCTATAGTACATAAATACAGCACAGATTAAGTTGTAAACAATGGCACCCATGGCTGCCAGTTGCTGGCTCCGTGTGGTGGAATTCAAGGTGGGTGTTCCAGCAAGCCTGGCCGCCTGGTCAGATTTTTGGGGCTGGGAGATGAGGAGGCACTCTGTGCTGTGGGAGAGGTAAATCTAGTGGAGGAGTGGAGGGTTCTTTCATCTGTCAAATTCCTCTGGTGGACTGCCTTCAGAATAGCACTGACACGGTACTGTGTCACATCTCAGACAGTATTTTACATGTTAATGGGTTGAGTGCAGTGGCGCTTGCTCACTTTAGTAACTGTTTTCATAAATGCTTGTTTTACTGCAATCCAGGATGTGTGTTTTTTTTTTTTTTCCCTCTTCTAGTAGTCACATGTTCAAAGCTGCTCTTACCTATGCAGACATAGTCTAGGAATTGGGAAAAGTGAAGTAATGTTTATTCTGTCTCTGGATAAACAAGCTTGGGGTGGCAAAATATGCATGAATAATTAGGCTATGATGGCACACTATGATGTGTAATTAATCTGCTGGTGATGAACCATAAGAGCACGCCCTTTGCAAGAGGTGGGCAGTCCTGGCAAATGGCTTTGTAATAACATTAGTCGATTGAATCATCTTTCACTGTTGCCTGGCCATAGAGACCGCTGGTGTTTGGACTGCAGCCCAGGCTGTCTGTTCTGTTGACCATATGAGTGCACGGCTTGCCAGCTGTAGCCTTCGCCGACGGGTTGGACTTGATGCAGTTGAACACAAACTGCGTATGAAATTTTCATCAGTTGATGTTCAGAACTTGTTTAGGCAAATAAGATGGAAGGTTGTGGGAGATTTGGACAAATTTGTTTGGAATCTGGTAATGGTCGTTGTAGTAGTAGAGAGGCATGTAATTGGCAGTTAGGCCTGCGTAATGTCACCTTCTTTAAAGTTTCAGACTGCCATTAACTTGTCTGCAGCTTACTTTTGCTGTGGTAAATATTTTCAGGGACAGTTGTTTTGTTTGTTTTGAGGGGAAAAAAAAAAGAAAGAAATTGCATTTATTTTTTTCTGAAGAGGAGGCTGGCTTTAATTCTAGCTAGCCTATTTTTTGTAGATGGTAGACCAGACCATTACTGGAACAACACAAACCAAGCTCTACCGAGAGGCTGCCGTTGGAGGAGTTAGTAAAGGATGCAAGACACAGACCTGAAGCACTTATGGGTCACCAGCTGCTGGAAATGACAGCCTGGTTAATATTAAGAGCCAGACAAGGAGATGGGAAAGTCAATATCATTTGACCCAAGTTACTGACTTTCTTAGTATTGATTAAGATGTGTTTGTGTTGAAAGTGGAAGGTCTTTTCTCTCCTTTGCTTAAAGCTTGTGTTCCAAGCTTCACTCTGAAAGGGGAAGGCCTCATGATTAATGATCAGAGGAAAACACTCACAGGATTTCACAGAAACGCCACTTCCCTGTTCATTGATTTACCTCATTTACATAAGGGCTAGGCACAAAAATGCGGTACCTCACACATCATATTTGACACACATCAGATCGCGTCTCTTTGTAAAGGCTATTCCTCTTGATGCTGGAAAGGTATTCCTGGCAGAGGTGGACAACCCAGTGTCAGGAGGTCATATCCTGCCACCTTTTGTCCTTATTCCCTCGCTGATGTATAAGTGTCTATCTTATGAGTTATGCTAATTGGGAGCAGGTTGGTAAGTAGCTTAAGTGGTTGCAACAGTTTTAAGCAAGACTTTCAGTTGCTGAAGTCAGGTTGTTGTCCCCCTCTGATTACTTGGTAGACTCGGCTCTTTCCCAGGCAAATGGCAACAGCAAAAATAGGCCTTTTAAGTGGAAAATATCTACCAGGAAGAAATTAACAGGGAAAAGCTGGCTACCCTGTCTGCCCCAAGGCCATCCCGTTATTACGCCCTATTGGCTTTCACTTACTGGCCCAATGTTCTCATCTTATAGTTACTCATGCTGTAGAGGCATTTGCGCGGCCATGTCTTGTAGCTACAGATTTGTGTCCACTTTGGCCAGTAACTAGTCATCAGGACCAGGGTGCTGCAAAGCCTAACCTGCTTTGAGTCCTGGACTAAGGCAGTCAAGAAATGGACAGTTGCTGGACAGTGCCTTGAGGACAGGCAAAGAACAACAAGTGCAGTTAGGAAATGTCTAATACAATGCATTTTGAGGGAAGATGTATATTGGAATCAAGCCATGTTAAATTTGGCTGTTGTTTCTATTATAACGAGTCTGACAGTGGCAAGGCCGAATGGCTTCTGTACACAATAGGCTGTGTGCAATTAGCCTGTTTTTAGAGCTCCACCTCTAAAGTGTTACTTATGGACTGCATAAAAAAAGTTGGTGGAAAAAAGGTCCAACTGGGACACTTTGGAGCCTTTCCACCTGAGTCATCCAATGTTGGGCTAGTTTTCAGAACAAGTGTCTGGATCGAGGAACTCTTCACATGTGCGCTGTGCCTTTTAAGGAATGAAATGGGTGGGGATGTGCTTGGATATGCGTCAGTTTCTTGCACAATCCGCTTGTTTCGCGGAACATATACGTAGTTTGTGATTATTGTCACTCGATTCAGTAACTTGCTTTGCTGGATGCTGCTTAACAGGTTGTTTCAAAGCAGGATGCTACTTTCCTCCAAAGAGGGCCATTAAACCTTAATGCTTACGCATGAAGGATTAGGCTAAGTGTAAGGGAAATTAATTTTTGTTTTTGTGTGTATGCCTTGTATTCAGAGTTGCCTAGTATTTGGTTTGCACATTTTTCCATAGTTGGTCTTATCTAGGCAACTACACAGTGGCTCTGGAAATACTCTATACACTTGGTTTTGGCGTGTCAGATTTATTTCTGTACACGAAAGTCCGGTTTGTTGGGCAACAAGGTTGTGGGAATGAAATCCTCTCCCCGGACCAGACATGCTCTCTGTCCTGTGCTCGCTCTCTAACTCTCCGACTGTTCTCTTGGAGAATTCCTGTGTTCTGACATCATTTCCTGCTTGCTGAAGTTGAGAGAGACGAGGAGGGACGGCACAGTAAGAATCTGTATTGCCTGTGGCTCTAAGATAGCTAAAGACGTTTGTGTCGTAGATTGTTTTGATGGGCTTTTCTCATCTGTCTGCCAGAACTGAAGGGCCTGATTAACATGCGTCAGCCTGTCATCTGTGCACAGTGGATGTCAAAATTCAAAAGAAACAGTTGTGTTGTGTTTGGAAGAGAGTAAAAGGCATCGGGAACGTCTGCAGATTTCTTGTTTTCGTTTGAGATATTGTGTAACACAGGCTAAGTGTTCCTTTGAGAGTCAATATTGTTTTGTCTTGCAGTAATGTGCCGTCCCATAAGGACATAAGTGGAGTCGTTCTCAGACACACGTGTGTAGACACGTACACACGAACACTCACATGTGCTAATGTCTCTTGGGTGCAGCCAGGCTCAGCTAATTTCCAGGGCGTTATACGGTAAGTTGTGTGTGGTAGTAAGTTGTGTAGTAGTAGTCCCACCATCTCTACCCCAAGCACCTCCTGTTACATACAGTTTATCATAGAAACCTACAGGCCGGGAGCTCCCAGCCTGAATCTGGCCTTGGAATGTGCAGGGAGGTGGATCCTATGGGAGATGGACAAGGAATATGCCCCCAGTGGTGAACTGCACTTGCACCCCAGCCTCAGTCTGTGTGTGTGTGTGTGTGTAGAGGGGTATTCCCCTGCGCTTACCAGAATATGTTATGTCTGGAAGCCACCTTTGCTTTGCAAGAGGGTGGGAATTGCTCTGAGCATTTCCAATGTATTCATGTAGTCAAGGTCTATGGTCTTGGTGTTTAAATTTAGGTTTGACTCAGTTCAGTCTTTGTAGGTGTTATGCATTCAAGGGTGTGAGGGTTCATTTGAGTCACATTTCCTTTATATGCAGACTTCAAGACATTTAGTTTCTGTTGTATGTCTGTTTTAATGCCTGCAGCATGTGCATTGCATTGCATCTGCTTTCTTCATGAACTTCAGTGGTCTTTGACGCACTGACCAAAGGTCAAGAGGTGTTTGAATGGCGACCCCTCCCACCCACGGGACGTGCAACCCGACTTGCATTCTTAGACTTTTTCTTCCGAGACTCTACATTTAGATCAGAGCCGACACTCCCTCAGATGACTGAGATATTTGTCTGTCTCTGAAGGGGCACGTGAATGTCAGACAGGTCTACCCCCCACGACTCCTGAAGAGCTAAGTGAACTTTACTGCAGTCTCAGACAGTTGCTGTCTCTGGAACTGGGACCACAAGCTCTTATCTGGTCCCCACCTGCGACCTCCCATCGACCTTCGTTTATCATTACCTCAGATGTTGTAGTAAAGCTGTGATTAATGGATTTTGTACATGATTTAGTAAAGGAATAAGCTAAAAAAAATGTATTATACTCTGACATGGGTGTATGCAGGGCTCAAAATTAGCCCCCGTTAAGCGCCAACGGCGTATAGATTTTTGTTTTGGCGAGGGAATTATGGCAGCTCCTCTGCCACTTTGGCATGTGGAATACGGCTACTCTTCAGCAAGTGGCAATGCATGGTCACGTTAATAAGTGCGACGGAGGGAGCACAAAGTTAGCTATGAAGCAAAGAGCGTTATAGTGGGAGTGAATGTGAATAGTTCCGGTCTGCGTAAGTGGATACGTCACAATATAAACTTTTTAATGATCTTTTGTATCAGCGTATAAGGGCTCGATTCTGGTCTGTGTAATGGGGATTTTGCTCCCTCCGCCTTGCGAAAATAGAACATGGAACTTAACAAACGTTTGCGCCTCTTGCTCCGCTTTTACCCTCTCTGTATGAAGTGAATACCGAGTGGGTCCTCCTGCACTGAAACATGTTGTGAGTAGCAGGGCTTCAGATTCTCACCCATTAGCCTGAGTATCAGACTCGCGCAGAAAAAAATATCCCACTCGCACGCGCAACACATGCCTTCTTGCTTTCCTTTCCTCCGAAAGGCTATAGTTTGATTTTTAAGTTAAACTGACAAGCAGTGCAGGATGGAGAGAGTCGAGAGTCCTCTCTCCCACTCTGACTGTGTTCTTATAGCAGTCATTCATGACACGCTTTGACTGAGAACTGCATAGTAGTGTAGTTCTTTTATACTGAGCCACAAAATAATTAACGAATGCACCATCACGTTATCCTACCTTGATACATTAGCTACATTTTTCATAAAAATGACCCAACATGTTGGGAGGTAAATCAACTCCCTTACGAAGTTTTGACATGCAGCAGTGCATTTTTTTTTTTTTTTTTGCAAAGGACTGTCATTAAAACGATGGCAGGCAGGGGAAATTATTAATCCTGAAGAGTTTGGGGAGGCAGAAGAGCCTTATTAACAGGGAGAGACGCGGAGAAAAGAAGAGTGTGGAAAAGAGAACCACATAGCACTTCCTAATAGGCCTCTTTGTATAGCATTATGTTAAATTTAAAACTACCACACACCAGAATATTTTACTGATTGTTTTGTTGAGCAAACATAGCTTTCCACTTGACTGCTTCTTTTATAATGTGGTCCCCATGATATGAAAAACATTGTTACATTTTTGCCAGTAGAAAGTATGCCTAGCCACAATTTTTTTTCAGCTACCAGCCACATTGCCTGGTAAGTGAGAAAGTAAATTTTGACCTCTGGGTGTACTGTATGAGTCTGTGATTGGGCAAGAAGAGGCTGCTACTGTAATTTCCAGTTTATCAGAGCACAGGTTGTCAACGTGACGATGGCGACCAGCTTCCGCTTCGTAGCTCATGGAAACCATAAACAAACACGTAGACAGGAAGTTCCTTTTTTTATCATGATTGTGCTCATGGTTGCAGCGTTGCCTGGTGTGTGGTTGAGTCATGTGACCTCCGTTTCTC
>JAVQKI010042193.1:0-10417 GCA_036025975.1 Nematalosa erebi
CACACACACACACACACACACATACATGGACCATCACTTACCGTCTCTCCAAATCCAAAGCAGGCCCTAAGTGATAACTAGTGGCTTTGAGTGGTAAAGCCACAAGGATTTCCTCAGAATCTGAAGCCCTTTGGAGGAAGAAAGCTCAAGTGGCGCCAGGATGAAAAAAATAGGGATTTTTTTTTTTCCATTCATCTGCACAATCTTTTTCACATTTTTCACTCTGTTCTTTTTTAAAGAAGAAAGAGAGGGAGAAAAAGAAAGACAGAGTGAGAAAGTGAGAGAGGATGTAAGAGCACAAGAGAGGGGAAGAGAGGGGGAGTGTCTGATGCTTCAGCACCTGCTTCAAAGAGCACCTTCTGTAGTGCGCCTCACTGATGTTTGCCATCTTATCTCGACGTGGAGTTGGCAACCAAGCTGTTTATTTGCCACTTGTTTTGTCTCCCATCCCATCCCTTAAAAAAATTGGGGCCCGGCGATAAAAGAGAATATCTAATTCCATGCCATGGAAGTGCTGCTGTTTGAAAGTGCCGTTTTGTATCTCCTCACGACAGCTTTGTATCTCTGAAGAGCGTCTCGTTTTTTTTTTTTTTTTTGCCTTGCCCAGGTTGGCTGCCTTGGCTGTTCAGAGCTCACCTCTGGTGTCTGGGTTAGCGCTCAGGTCCAAAGGCAGAGCACAAACATGAAAGGATGCCTTGACGCATATGCCCTAGCGAGTGTACCTTCAGCCTGACTCCTCACTAATGGAGGAAGATCCAGTGTCTTTGCCATTACTCTTTTATACCTTATACTTGTGCCTCCCACTCAAACAGCTTGGATATAAAAACTTAAACAAAAGTTGGCTCAGTTGGCAGTCAACTTTATCAAAAGGCAATTAAAGTAGAGCCTTACCGTGCCTCTTTATAATTAAAGCATTTAATCACTTTGTACTTCCTAAGTGAATGACTCCATGCCTAAATGCAGTCATAAACAGGGAAATTAAAAAAAGCAAATAAATCTTTTGTCTTTGTGTCCTGTATTTGCCAATTGCCTGTATAGAAATCCGTTCAAAGCTACCTACACAAAGTCATGGAGGGTAATTCTCCTGTCAATATGTTTGTCAGCTTGTGGAATGGAGTTGATTTGGCTGACAACTGGTGCAGTCGTCATGACAGCCTGATTGAAATACAACCCTGTATAGGATGAAGGTTGCATACTGTATGTGTGTGTGTTTGTGTGTGTGAGGGTGTATGTGTGTGTGTGACAGCACAAAGAGGCATTTGTCTTGCCACTCTAGGACTGTGTGTGTGTGACAGCATAGAAAGGCATTTCTGTGGCCACCCTAGGACTGTGTGTGTGTGTGTGTGTGTGTGTGTGTGTGGTTGTGTTAGATGTAGAGTGTTGTACAGTAGTCTGACAGCGTGCTCCATCAGAGGGTAAAGTGCTGACTGCTTGGGCAGAGGATGTCAGATGACAAATCTGTGTTAGCATGGACTTCATCTCAAACACAGACTGCTTCATATTCATGCTTACTGCCCTCACCTCACCCACCTCTCCTTTGCGAGAATAGAGAGACATTACTAGTGTGACTGTGTATCTGTGTGTGTGTGTGTGTGTGTGTGTGTGTGTGTGTGTGTGTGTGTGTGTGTGAGAGAGAGAGATGGAGACTGACACGCACACACACCCATACCACACAAACATTACTGTAATGTCGGAACCCTCTACCACCCCTGGTGGCAGCCCTGTTGAAAATGTCTTCAGATGCTATGGCTCTTTTCAAGATAAAGCCCATTTCTCCTCTCCTTACCCCTTTAGATATCCAGTCTCTGGGTCTGCCTGTGAGCCATCTGTTCTCTACATGCTGGGAAATGCCATTATTACTGGGGGCAGGCAGTGAGACCGTGTATATGTTGCCCTAGATCACTTTTACAGATCTGCAGCTATATGGATTTTGAAGAAAAAAAAAAGAGCATCATAGCTTTAATCTCTTCCTTCTAAAGCACACATTTCTCTCCTTAATCATAGCTTTCCCTAATCTCTCTCTCTCTCTCTTCCCTCTTTCTCGCTCTCTCGCTCTCTTTCTCTCCGGTTATCGTAATCTTAATCTCCATGCTGTCTATGGCGTCCTATGCTATTGATTAAGATTGGGTTTTAATCCTCCACAACTATCTCCCTCTTCCACCTTGGAAGTGTCCTTCATTCATTCACACAAGAGACAGTGTTTTCCCCTGGCTGGGGCCTGGACACTCTTCAAACACATTAATCTCTTTGACCAGGGGGATGAAAGCACCACCGATGGGTCTTCCCCACTGACACCCAGCAGCGAGCCACAGCCACAAGCCCCCGTTATGCAGGCGAGATGGGGAGAAAGAGGGCCTTTCATAATTGTGCTGGCTGGTTAAAAAATGTGGAATGCTAAATGCTTCGCAGTGGCACAACAGCAGATCAAAGCAAGCAAAGCCATCTGACTAAATAGTTGAGCGACTTGCCTTGACCTTGATGCAGACGAGGGGAAGGTTCATTTCAGACTGATACATTGTTACAATAATGGAAACGAAAACAGTTTTAAAAGCCTAAAGGACAAGGTGCTTGACACTAGTTATGAAAAGATATGAAACACATCTTCATCCACATGTTCGAAACCTCAACATCAACACTGGCCGTTTCAGAGAAAAACGCCATCTCCCCTTTTATCATTATCCTACATTGATATTCAAACCTTTTTCCAGACATTTCCTTACTCCCCGTTGGCCTTAGATTTCATATTCTCATCATTACCTGTGTACAATAGAAAATTCAGAAAAGACCCTTTGATGCTTCACTCTACAGCTTTTTTTCTCTTTGAACTGCCTCGGATATGCATTGCCGTGCACAGTAGTGCGTGTCATAAATCTTTGGCTCCCCGCACGCTTGCAGTAATGATAACAATTAGGCTGAATGCAGGTAGTGTATATTAAAGAGGAAAGTCAACCCACGCCCCAGTGAAGTAGGCTTTTTATGAGACGTGCACAAAGAGCAGGCCATCTTGCTCCCTAGTGGACTTTTATGATAGGCCAGAATGACACTGAAACAGTGGAAAGCTAATGTGGTCCATTCAGGTGACAGTTGATGAAGGGAACTATAAAAACAGGAGCAAAAGTAAAATAATATTTAAAATTGATACAATAATAAAGGTTAATAGCCCCTTGGCTAATTGTGAAAAAGTTGCAAAATAATCAAGAATAACAGTAATAGTAAAAATATAAAAAGTGATGCTTAAATGGGAGTTACACAGTTGACTTCCTCTCTGCTGAAGATTTTATCAGATGCTCCTGAATTACGGCTGCAGAGACTTTGGAAGGGAGTCTCCTTCATGCTCAGTTGTATACAGCATTTTGCATTCTCAACAGAATAATGGCCCTAGAAGATTTGAGTTAAGGTAATTTCATTACATACATTTGAAATTGTTGAAATTGACTCACCATGACTTGCTACTGCCAAGCTGAATAGTACAGTACTTATATATTGTAGCTATAGACTGCACGACCATGAGAAATGTAAATTTTAACATTTTTATCTCTGTTGACAAGTTATTTAATGATGTTTGCTCTTCCTTGCTGTCGTGTACAAATTTTAATAGCACTTTACCTCTTGATTATAGGCAATTGAGGATGTGTGTGTGTGCCCAGGAAATTAACCAAGCAATAAATAGTCCCATGAATAAATCAATGTTTGGTTGTGTGAGGTTTTGTAGTAATGTAACACCTACCCATTGACATTTGCTGTGTGAGAAACAGAACTATTTGCATAATGAAATCCCAGCGAGACATTTTTTTTTTTGCTGTGATTCAAACAGATTAAATCACTACAGAAGAGAAACTGACACAGCACATTCACTGTAAAACTCTCTCTCTCTCTCTCCCACTCCCTCTCTCTCTCTCTCACACACACACAAAATCTCATACATACACAAACAGATTTTTGTTGGATGCAGCTACAAATCTAGATCCTTCCCTGCAGGCCAAATATCCCTAGATATTTACTGCAGTCACTGTGTGGCTTCTCTCCACATGTTCCTGTTCATTTTGATTCAAGGTGCCTCCTGCTCTGTCGAATGAAAGTGATTTGTCGTTGCGGTTGCTACAGCGTTCCCTTTCGTCTGCTGTAAAATCCGCACGCACGAGGAAGCCAATGTGTAGAAAACAGGCAGCCTCGGGCCAAGCGAATGTCAATTAGCGTCACACATGTCGTAGCAGCTTACTCTGCCATATACGCTTCTCCTGGTCTTTGCCAGTCTGACGACAGCCCTGAAACATCAATCGTAACACAGTGCGCTCAAATGGCCGATTAGTCTGCCATTTTTGTCGGGGGCGCGGCATTGAGAGGGCCGGGGTGGGGTGGAACGAATTCAATCCTTGCCCCCGAGGTATGAGAGATTCGTGGCTCGCTGAAATGAGAACATGGCATCGTCTCGCCATGATGAGCAACGCAGAGCAGCAGGGGTAAGAACCGTGTCAAAAACCGTCAGCGTTACACTGAAAACGTGACATTTCATTCACCGTCACCAAGAAAAGGCACTCAGACTAAGCAGCCCCTTACACGACCACACGCGATGATTTTTCACTGTTATTCAGATCAATGAGGCGAAGCCGACAGAGAATCTGCAGCAAGTCTGCCAACCAGACTGTGCCAACCTGGTTAAAGGGTCGCTTTGTAGGAGAATTACTCCTCAATCTGAGTTCAAAGCAGAGTATAAAAATTCGGCATTGAGTGAGAAGCCACTGGTGAGAATTCTAAGAAGTGGAGGGAGAGAAACATAAACAAACTGCTGATGTCATGTGACAGTATGACCCGATGGATCACCTGTGGTCAGGATGATGTGTGGAACCAGATGTCACTCTGTCACTCGATGTATAGGAGATGCTGTCTCAGGTGCTCGCTGACAGTCAGACTCTATGTCAGTGGCCACGCAGGTGTCAAGTAGCATATTCTTGCCATCTTATAGCCTGAAAGAAACTGACATCTACCGTACACTGCTCTTGTGGTCTGATAGCAAGCCATGGAGCGAGAAAGTGTGTGGTCAAGTAGTCATAGTTCATTATATTGCTGATTCAACCAATTAAATGTGATAGAAACTCAGGTGATAGACACACACATGGCATCAAACACACAGATACAGGCACATCTGCACTTTTAAATGCCGCAAGGCCAGACAATACACAAGCACCGCTAGGATGCTGAAGTCTGCATATTTGTAGCTGATCAAAGAGAACTTCTGGCAGCTGGAAAGTCTGACGTGATGGCCGGTCGTGGTGGAAGCCATGGCAAACCACAGACTGTTCTCTGCACTCTCAAACACAACCTATGAACACCTCAGTGGAATTCTCCCAGGAAGCCTCAGAGAGTAAGAATGCAATTCAAGTGTTTAACTGAAACAATTTATGTGTATAAAATGAAGGGGTGCGGTTGCTTTGACAAAATACATAGAAGTCTTTGGCGTAGGTCCATGTCTAGACCTGGCAGATCCTGCCTGAGTTAACGACCATGGGCCAGAGCCGAACCCCAGGCAGATAGACAGGAACAAACTGGCGGTATTGGGGAGGGAGGAGGGGACATCGATGCATCTGCACCTACAGTACAGTAAGGCAGCAAAACAGGTATGTTTGGCAAAACACACATAAGGCAAGCAGCGGCTGTTGATTGGATGAAAGTAATGAGGCTTTTAGTCTTCCTGGCAAAACTTGCACTAAAGCATTCATTTCTTTTAAGGGAATATTGAGCCTAATTGTTCAGTTGAGTTCATTGATAGTCTTACAGGTATCCACACAGGCACAGAGAAATTAAGCAATTATGCCTTAAAACCAAGGGCTCCCCCATCAGCCTTTCTGCACTGCTAGGGTAGAAAGATGGAGGAGTTGTGATGCCTTTTTTGTTTTCCAGTGTCTGTTGTGCCTGAGATGTGACATGATGGGCACTCTCCATCTTGCTTGCGCTCTCTGTCAGAGCAACTCCATGAATTTTACATCACAGCACACCATCTTTGTGCAGGAGAGCAGGGAGAAACAGAGTGGGGGTGGATGGGGGGGGGGCGTGGGACAGAAATGATGCCTTTCACTCCACTCGTCGCTTGACAAATCTCTTGTTTTCTCCATTGTTTCAGCTGACCTTTCAGCTTTTTGGAGTCTTCAGTATTCCCCCCCCCCCACCCCCCCCCACACACACTCCATCCACCACAGCCTCGTCTTCCCCTCAATCCCTCCCTCGCAGAGGAAGAGTAGAGACCGAAGGCCTTTCTCTTCCCTTAATCCATCAAAACAAATGTTTGTGAGCATCAGTGAATTTATGGCTGGGGGAGACCCAGTCCTATCACACAACTGTGATAGGGTTGCTGTTAGCTTCAGTCAGCTATTAGTCATGTTGACTAGAATTTGTGTTGTGTTGTTTACTCTTAGGATTTTCATACTCCGGATTGATAGTTTTACATTACGTAGATTATTGTTGCTTTGGCCAAAAAAAGCCCAAGTGTGATTTCAACATTTTCAGTTTTTTGGTTTGCTTTATGAGTGGAGGGCTGTTGCATTTTTTGGCTTTGTTTCAATGCATGAGTCAGATTCAGAAGTCGACTTCGACTCCATGAGTAAATATCTAATGATGAGCGTTAAGGAGAGTTGACTGCTTACTGAGTTATTCATATTACTGTATGTTCCCAGACTCCTACTTTTTAATTGACTACATAAAAATCTCATGCGAGTCTCTTGTGAAAAAGACTGACTTGGTCTCCTCATTAAAGCTTGACAGTTTCATTGAAGAGATACAATGTCTCATCAAATTATAAATAAGCTCTGCATAGGTGTTACATGTTCAAACTTTCTTGTGCAGTTTCTTGACATCACAGATTCACAGATGCCTTTGTGACTTAATGAGACCACACTGATTTAAGATGAAGGCCAGCCGATACTGTGTTGTGTTTTCTTTATGTTTTCTGTTTCTGCCTCGTTGTGCAGGCATATCATGCATGGATGTACTGAAATATGGATTAACATTAAGCTGTTTTCTTTTGTTTATTTTTTAATGTTAAGAGAATGGCATTATGACAAATACAAGGTGTCATTGTTGTTGCTGTGTGACTCTAAGAGCTCTGTCAGCCATCTGTGGCTTGTCTTTTCATGTCTGTTTTTGTAAATAACCCTAAACAATTAATGTGGCGTATTCAAATTCTGTGGTATTGTGGTATATCACAGTAGAATTGTTGTGTTGTGGGTCAAAGACTGGGTGCTTGTGTTTTGCATTAGAGAGTTTTTTTTTTCCTCAGAGGGGGCACTCAAATTTCCTTTGAAAGCATTGTTTCCCTATGGGCCTAATTCTGTGATGCGCACGCACCCATTTCCTCCCCACAGCACTGGCAATCTTACGTAATCAGCCAATCAAAGCTATGCTAATGATCAGCGCGGCATCACAATCGAGGCGAGGCTGGTTCCGGGGAGAGAAGCCAAGTCTGACAAGTTCATTTCAGGAGGCTGAACTCCTTGTTGTCATGACAGCTGCCCTAATTAATGTTTGATATTTGAGAGTTGTGAATATGAAAGTCTGATGCTTACTCCCCAAGGACAACAGGCGCTGGATAGATACAGCGTCCAGATTTGGGCCGGCTTCGGACCAGAGACGTATCAGTCAGACACAGTGCATTCAGGGTTAGATGAGGCCTCCACTGTTTATCATCATTCATATCAACAGCTCCTCTCACCCCTATGTCTGCACAGCGCTATCTCATTAATACACACTACACTTATTCATGAGCATGGCTGTGATTGCGTCAGGTAGGAGAGGATGTTCACATGAATGTGATGTTAATATTCATATCCACCCTTTACTTTTTTGTCAAAACTTAAATAGCTAAGAACTGCTAAATTGGATCATTACATGGGCATTGCTTGACATGATTGATATTCTTGTTGTGTGCACTTCCCTGGTTTTGAGGTGCTCTTGTGAGGTTCTCTCTAGTAATTGCTGCCTTTGATGGGAATGCCTTTGTAATGTTGCCCATACCTTCCTGTGTTTTCAATTGCTTCCGGAAGTCTTTGGATGAACCCATTTTGATATGCACTTGAAATAATTTCACACAAAATATCCCTCTTTTAAGTTGCCTTTGTTAAGTTGTCTTTATTACTAGTTAGTCTACAGTTGGAGCCAAGTTTCTTTTTTCAAAGTCAGCTTGAAGTTATTCAGCAGTTAGCAGACGAGATTGCAGGACCAACCCACGTGCTATGAAATCAAGCCATCTTCCTTACACCACTGCACCTCCCTTCCCATCACCCACCTCTTGGTGGCCAGAGCCTTTTAATTGCGGTAAATGAACAGGAAACTAGCCCAGCTGCAGATCTTCAGCTGTATTGCGGAGCGCGGATTGAGTAGCGGCAGCCAAGCCTCAGCAGCCGGAGAGAGAGGAGAGCAAGCCGAGCTTCCTCTTGATGGATGAAACGCTAGACAAGCCTCCAGCTGCCTCCGTCAGAAAGAATCACCTCGGCTGTGATCTACGGCTGCGTGTAGCGTCCGTCCACTGCTCTTCAAGCTCTACCGCCCAGCTGTGTGTGTGTGTGTGTGTGCCAGGTGGAGGACCACATCAATATTTCGTGTTACCTGACAGCCGAGATGAAAAGAGCCCATGGCAACCAGGCAGCTCTTCTTTGTAGTGATGTGAGGCTCAGTAGTCAACATCGTCCATAATTATCGCGTTGTGAGATGTGTTTTAAATTTCTCTTTGCTCTGACGGTAACAGAACTTGTTGCTTTTTGGTTTGCAAAAGTTTTCAGCGCGTTGTGGTTGTTACTATACTGTACTGTATATGCTGTCATCCACAGGACAGTTCAGAAAAAGTAGAGACAGATATTTCTGCAAGCCCTCAGGCTGAAGAAGGGGTGTTGACTCCAGGGTATTGTTTGTGTGCTAAGATAACCAAGCTTGTGATATCTGCTGGCTGAAGTCAGGCAGTCTGGATACAAGAGAACATCATTTGATGTGTATGTAGATGTACAATGACCATACCCTTCCAGTAAAGTTGTCTGGAATTTTATACTGTATGGGATATATATGTAGTCTTCACCATAAATCAGCAGTATGTTCCATAGGCATACAGTGTGGTAGAAACTCTGTAAGTTTGTTGAAAAGTCTTTGACATCTTGTTGAAAGAGATGTTGTGCCCTGGGAGTATGTGATACCTGAGAAAGATCTAGAAGCTCTCACTTAACAACCTCCATGCCTTTGAACCTATACAATCCATCCCTTTAAAGCCAAGGACTCCATAGGTGGGTGAGTTGTGGGGGGTGTGGAGATAAAATGTATTAGGTGGTGTAGTCGCTTCTAACCAACCCCTTGGGAATGGTAAGTGGATACACTAGGTGTGTGTTTGTGTGTGTGTGTTGTGTGTGTGTTTTTGTGTGCGTATGCGCATGATTGTGTGTGTGTGTGTATGTGTGCAGTGCATTTTATATCTAAGCTTGAGACCGCGAGAAAGAGAGATAGAAAGAGAGAGCTCTTACAAAACTCACAAAGTCAGTGAGATAGCATCGCCGAATGGCCTCTACCTGTCGATGGTCGTCACTGCAGTTATAGCATAAACATGTTGACAAGATATTTTCTCAGGAGGCCAAAGTGTTGTAATGGATTTTTGGCTGATCCGCTCATGATTTTGACCTTTTGCGTGCTTATGTGGGTGAGAAATACTGTGTTTCTGAGTACAAGTGAATCTATGTGAGGGACTTTTTGTCATGGGAAGAAGAAAAAAAGACGCTTTCACTCTCTCATATTTCATTCACCCAAGAGCAACTTCCCGTCACACAGTGTTAACATGTACAGAACAGAACAAACACACACACACACACACACACACACATACACACACATACTCACTCATATGCACACTTGTGCACAAAGGTAGACACACACACATATAGACACACGCAGACATACACAGCATTCAGAGACGTACTCTTATCAGTTCTGAAGTTTTAGAGTGGAGGGGGGATTGTGTTTCGCTTCCTTTTGACGGAGGGAAAGTATGTGTGTGTGTGTGTGTGTGTGTGTGTGTGTGTTCATAGAGCTGTGATGGTGCAATTGAATGTTTTTGAGCCTCCTCATCTGCCTCCTCCATCACCTGCACTGAATGGATGGGCACACAAGAGTAGGGCTTGTGTATTTGTGAGTGTGTGTGTGTGTTTGTGTGTATCTGTGTGTGTGTGTGTGTGTGTGTGTGTGTGTATGTCTGATTGACAGGTAAGATTGCGTCCATCTTAGCATGCACAAGAGGCCTCATGTCTAACCTTTCTCTCAGATACACACATACATACAGATGTTCCGGGTTGAGAGTGGCGCCTTTGCCGCGGTAATGCCGCGGCAATTGCCGCGGCAATGCCGCAGGGATTTTTTTTTTTTACGGCAATGTACCCAAACAACCACCAGATGG
>JAVQKI010042323.1:0-18994 GCA_036025975.1 Nematalosa erebi
TGGAGGAACATTGCCCTGTGATGCCTTTATTTGTTTTTTTTAAGACGAATAAATTATTTTGTATCAGTTACAAGTTGACCTACTTGCCATCTGTGCTTTGATCATCCATGCATACACACACCCCTTTATATTAAGTGTTAACCACCTACTGAATTGCAGAAGTAGGCCTCATAATTGCCAGGAAATACATTTCTTGAAGGCTAGTACCCACTTCGACTGTTATTACTGTAAGCGCACTCTCTGCTTTACCAGTAGGCCAGTCTGCCTACCTGCCTGCCTGAAAACTGCTTTGCTTCTTGTTTAGGCTAGTTATCAGGATTTTTGGTTAAAACAGCAAGATATGGTAACTTAGAAATTGTTTAGTATTATATATAATATAATATTCGATGTTCCATAACTTTGTCTGTAAAACTTAACATAAGCATAGCATCTTCAATACGTAAAACGGTAAAACAAAGTAAAACCGCACTGTCCCGCCCTATGAGGTGATGATAGGCTGACTTGAATGACCAGGAAACTCGCGATGTTTTCTCTACCGCTCTGGTTTGACTGAAAAGGTTTCCCACCTCCCACAGCCGCCGCAGTAGGGAACTTACGCATTTACTTCACTCTACACAGAAGCGGCCATCTTCTCCCTGCACGAGAAGAAGAGTGGCGCATCAGACATGGCAGATTATTCGAATGTGGCTCCACCGTCCGCAAACAATGGAGGAGGAATGAACGACGCCTTTAAGGATGCACTACAGCGGGCAAGACAAGTAATTTATTGGTTTCTGACTGGAAATACCACGCCGAGTTGAAAATATCCGTGTTTCTTATCCAGCGTTACCTGGCTAAACAAGAGCTAACGCTTACGTTAGCTAATGTAGCTTAGGCCTTGCGAGCTCTGCCATGCACTCAAATACAACAAAGGAATTTGTCGATTGGACGCCATACGTTGCTAGCCTCGCAGATAAGCTATATTTGTGTGAAACTAAACTTAATAGTTCAAATTGAAATCGAGTGAGACTTGGAAACAATTATAAATCTGACGTTAGTTGAAATGGAATTCAGCGGGCTCAAGAAACGTGGCGTCATATTCAAACAACGGCCATGCTAGTCTAGATAAGGAAGTAACTCGAACTATCAATAGCTAGCTTAACCATGTTTAACTTTGCAGGTAGTAGACGTTGCCAATATGTGAGATTTCAGTTACCTTTTGTTAACGTAATGATGGGACACAGTTTTCTTTGTCTAAGCCAAGCTGCATGTTTGCAAAGACAGGTCTACAAGTTTCCATCTTGCCTAACATAGCATGGGAGTCTTAGCGATTGATTGAATTCGTGTTGCCAGACAAGGTTACTTCGTGAACGTGGGATCCACCTAACATTACTTGGTTCGAATTGGTTTACGTTTTCTGCAGCAACAGGCTGGATTACTGGATCTGTGAAGGTGAGAATCTAGAAGGAATTTGGGTTACGTTTCTGGTGGCAGAGTTGGGTCGCTATATTGAGAACACTGCACAACAGCATTATTTGGTGTTCTCGACCTCGGCGTCCGTCATATTCAGTGAATTGCTAAGCCGCCTAATGTTTGAAGAGCGTAAGGGAAAACTGTGTTGTGGTTTAAAATGTGGCGTTGACTACAGTAACCGCTTAACTCTAAGAAGAATGTTAGTATTAATGTTGCTTGTTTTGGTTTATTTAGATGAGCGCTGCTAATTTCAACTATAAATTCGACAAGAGTCAATATTTGGCCACTTGAAAGGCTAGTCATTTAACAAGTCTTTGGTGTGACCTAAATTTTCCCCTGTGTTTGGACTTTCAGATTGCTGCTAAAATAGGCGGTGATGGTGTTGCTCCTCCTCCCTCAGCAAACGACTTCGGATATGGAGGCCAGAAACGGCCCTTGGAGGACGCTGGTGAGTTTCTAATGGTGTCTCTTGTGAAGCCAAGCTTACCCTTTCTGTCTTTCCAACTTAATTTGTATTAGGCCTTCCCCTTAGAGTGTTTTTGAATTATTTGTTCTGTGTGTCCTTGGTGGTCTGATTTAGGCAGTACTATGCTATGGTGATGGTGGTTGTCTTTGCTATTAAGTTTAGCATACTCTGGCACACCATGCATTTTGCTCTGATTTTTAGAGGCTCCTAAGGGGTTTGTCATTCAGTAAATAAATCAACGAAATGCATAGGAGCCTTAATGTGCATCACTAATTCTATGTTCTGTGCACAGTATTTTCATTCTATGTTCCGTGACTCTCAGATCAAACATAAATTTTGCAGATGTTTTTGCTTTTTCAGATCAACCAGAGGCAAAAAAAGTTGCCCCAAATGACCGTAAGTGTATACATTAATGCATTAGTGTCTGTTTAATATCCTACTGTTTGCTGTACTGAAGGAGACATTAATCTTCTTTTTCTTTTCCAGCATTCACAGCAGTAATGGGTGGAATGGGTGGTGGTCCTCCAAGGTATGTCTTGCTTTATTTGACATTCTTTCTCTGAAGGAAGAGGAGATGTTGGTTCATTAAAGCTGTATACTTAAACTGTAATATATTTTTATTTAGGTCAGCGTCGGAGGAGTTCAAAGTTCCAGATGGCATGGTCGGATTCAGTAAGTGTCTCTATCAGAGGTCTCCATATACATTATAATGTTTGTTTTGTCGCGTTTTCACAAGCGTGCTACATGAATTTGACCGTGGCCTAAGAAGGCCCATAAAAGATTAGCGTGGTAGTTGTACAGCATGGAATATTGTTTCATTCATCTCCCCCCCCCCCCAATTAAAACTATTCCATAGTCATTGGAAGAGGAGGAGAGCAGATATCACGGCTTCAGCAGGAGTCGGGATGTAAAATACAAATCGCCCCAGGTGAGCATTTACTTTGTCTCATAGTGTCTCAGTGTTGTGGAGAGAATTGAGATGGATTTTCCTCTGGTTTTGTAAGCCATGAATTAAAATGCCTTGACGCTTTTTTCAACCAGACAGCGGAGGGATGCCAGACAGGTCGGTGACATTAACAGGCGCTCCAGAGTCCATCCAGTAAGTGCATTTATTATGCCTGTTTAGTCCATACAGTAATCATTCCATATTTATGCCAAGGTGACTATTCCTTAAACCTACACAGATCACTATACACAGAAAATAAGCTCTCAATCTGTCCAACTTTCATCTGCAAGTTTTGACCACATTCTTTTCTTCCTTGCAGGACCGCAAAGAGGTTATTAACAGAGATTGTGGAGAAGGGCAGGCCCACACCATTCCACCATAATGATGGCCCAGGCATGACTGTGCAGGAGATTCTCGTTCCTGCCTCTAAAGCTGGGCTTGTTATTGGCAAGGGTGGAGAAACCATTAAACAGTTACAGGTTTGTCTGCCTCTTTAACTGGAACATTGAGCTCCTGTCTGCTGTAGTCCTGTCTTTCATTCTCAGTTAAGTTTAGCGTATTTTCTTTGTTTAGAATGTCCCATAACCCACAACTGTCAGTTTTAGCTTTAGTTAAGTATATGTGCACCATTGCGCATGACTTACTTACTTGTTTATTTATTTATTTCTCTCTCTATCGACTGCTACCCACCTCACAGGAACGTGCTGGAGTGAAAATGGTCATGATCCAGGATGGGCCACAAAACACAGGAGCAGACAAACCTCTCCGGATTTCAGGAGAGCCTTTTAAAGTTCAAGTAAGCATCAGATAAATTAGGTCTTTCTTGTACCTGGACGGTTCAGTTGAAATTGGAATGCCAAACACAGGCAAACTATGTTTTGCGGGTAGGGGGTGGGTACGGTACGCATAGTTATCCCTGGCTAGCAAGAAATGTTTGCCTTGTACGATTGACCATGGTGTCGGCTACATAAACGTGATTTTCAAAAACGCTCAAAATGTTTTGTGACTTTTTAAAGTGTCGTCTCACTTGTAAGTGGTTGTAAGCCACTGTTGTAAAAAGTAACATCACCTGGTTCCTTCTCATCACGGTCCAATCAAAGTGCGGCAGTCAAGCTGTGTCCAAAGTTACTGTTACGAGCTAGGACGTACCATTGCTAGATCTTTTTGTGTTGCATATTAAGAAAATGTGTGCAAATTTTACTCAGGTGCTTGTTAATTTTACAAAACAGCAATCCATTTAGTAAACGTTTTATGGAGTGCACACAATTTATTCAACAAGCACGCTTTCTCTCGATACAAATTTACATTTCCCACCTTCTGTTATGCAATATGCGATTTTGGAAATGGCCACCATCAATATCAACCAGGTGATGACACCTTTTTACCCAGAAATTGAGACGGAAATGCAATGGCAGCTTACAAGCTCTGCAAATAAAGGTCTTACAAGGTCAACATGTTTTACGAGCCAGGGATCCTTTTAAGGGACTGAAAGACAGTCTTTGTAATTTATGAACCACTAAATGTTGTTCCAGACTAAGCCGTTTCTGTTTTGTGTCTTACAGCAAGCCAAAGAGATGGTCATGGAATTGATTAGGGATCAGGGTTTCCGGGAGCAACGGGGCGAGTACGGCTCAAGGATGGGAGGAGGTGACAGTTTAGATGTAAGTATGAGATGGTGATGTAGTGTTTTTCCCCAGTCTATAAGTAGGATGTCAATTTTGTATTAAACCAGAAGGGATAACAGGGCTCATCATTAACAGGTGCCCTTAGCAGCCATATTGGGGCTATTATATCCACCCTTCGCGAACTGAGAGGGTTTTTTTTTTTTCCCCTGAACGTAAATTTATATCTGAAACATGACAACTTAGAATACCCACTTAATTGCATTTTGCAACCTAAATTTAACCAGTTAGATCATGATATAAAATGAGTTTAAGTTGCTTCACATGGTCATTCATTATACGTTTGTGGTAGATTGGCCCAATCACTACATGGTACATTTACACTTTAATGTCAGATAATTATGGGAATGATTTTGTTGAATTGGGTGTTATTTGAGTAATGTTTTTTCTAGCCTTGAAGAATCCATGTTGTGCTTTCTTTCTGCCACAGGTTCCTGTGCCAAGATTTGCTGTTGGGATCGTGATTGGACGAAATGGTGAAATGATCAAGAAGATCCAGAATGACACTGGGGTTCGAATTCAGTTCAAACCAGGTGTGCCATTGAAACGTCAACTGTACCAGTACTCCGTGTTTGCAGATCTCTGGTTTCAGTCACTGAACTGCGTAATGTTAAGTTGGATTGTGTTTCATGTTTTCACACCTGTTGCATGTCTCTCTGCTTGTTAGATGATGGCACTACACCCGAGAGGATAGCGCAGATTATGGGCCCCCCTGACCGGGCGCAGCATGCGGCCGAGATCATATCTGACCTGCTGAGGAGTGTGCAGGCTGGAGGTCCCCCAGGACCCGGTGGTAGGGGCAGAGGTCGTGGCCAGGGCAACTGGAACATGGGCCCCCCTGGAGGCCTGCAGGAGTTCACGTTCACCGTCCCCACCATGAAGACTGGGCTCATCATTGGCAAAGGTAATGTTGATTGAAGTGCCATGTTCAAATTTTCCAGTGGAGATGAACATTTTTGCGCACTGAACCACTTAATGAGTTCTGCCGTGGTAGTTGTGTAAACTAATGTTTGTACATATGTTTTATACAGGGGGTGAGACCATTAAGGGCATCAGCCAGCAGTCAGGTGCCAGAATAGAACTGCAGAGAAACCCACCTCCCAATGCCGACCCCAGTATCAAGGTCTTCACCGTCCGAGGGACGCACCAGCAGATCGACTATGCTAGACAGCTGGTGGAGGAGAAAATTGGAGTAAGTTGGTTTTTAAGTTAATTTATACAGGCATGCCATGCATATTGGCTGCAATTCTGGCCAGTATCATTTTGATCTAGATTGACTTGATTTGTTTTAAAAATATTTAATCTGTTGGATAGGGATGAAAGAATGGTTACAGGTCAGGTTTTACAGTGACTTATCAGCTACTATATTCTAGAGTTGTGCATCAGAACACCCCCGACTTGTTTCTTAAAGACACACCAAGCAACATTTTATGCTGTTTTTGGGTAATTTCACTGGCTTCACAATCAGTCAGATGGCTACATCGCTCTTTACAGGGTCGATGAAGGCTCTCACTGCAGCCTCTGTCGTTGCTAAGCACAGTAAAAAAAACACTTGCAGGATGAAAACAACATTTGGTGAAACTGAAACTGAATGAAACAGATAAGCTTTCCAAAAAGATCACTGGTTCCTATTCTTTGGTTTGCAGTCCTAATGACAATCAGCGGTTGTCTCAAATTGCCTCTTCACGCAATAGGCTGGCGTTACAACCAATCAAGCATCATCGCCAAAACGGCAAATGCGTCTTTCTTTTAAACAAATAACATACCTTTTTCTGCTCAACTTTCAACGAAAAACCCAAGTCTAACTGTGCATTCAGACACAAAGCGGTTAAAGTGGCAACAGTGCCAGAAAACGTTAATTTTCTTTTGAGAGAGAGCTTGATCGGCGTTGGCATAGCTTTGGGCAAAGAGCGCATCAGGAGAAAGTTTAACTTCAGTTAACCTTATGGTAATGATCTATTAGATGGTTCAGCAGCAAACTATTGGAATGTCGATATCCCATGGTCATGTGTGTCCCTGAGAACAAACTGCGTAATTTGCTCCCATCATTCACATCAGTTCCCATTAATCTGAAAATGGCTATGTTGAAGCTAATCACCTGTGTGGCTTTAACCAACTGTAATGTTGCCTCACTAAACTGTCTTGTAACTAGACTAATGTTTTAGGCGGGAGTGAAATCGATTTGCTCTTCAATACTGCTGGTCTAACCAACTTTGAGCAAAGCCGTTTGTTGAATTTGCTGTAGACATATTAATATTTAAGATTAGTTGGTAATTAAATCTGTAGGAAGGGACAATGTGTCAACCCATTGTGTGTGTGTGTGTGTGTATATATATTAAAATGTGTGTGTGTGTGTATATATATATATATAGTTATTTATTTATTTTGCGTACAGGCACTTTATTCCCTTTTATTGATCACACATGTAAATAGTTAAAGTACAACAATGTAGAGTTTTGTACAGAGCAACACTTGTTTCAAACTTTTGGTTGTTTAATGTTTGGTGTCATGGCTTACTTTGAGGCTTTAACACTGTCAAGCGAAGCGGTTTGGGCTGCTTCAGCTACTCAACCGATTTTACCGCTTTCGGTCTGAATGCACAGTAAGTCTTCCAAAGTCGATGGCAAAGCTAATTTAAATGACCATTGTTCCTTGGCCACATCCATCTTCGTTGTTTTGCACCGTCACAAGCGCAAAACCCGCCCAGCTACTCTCCACAAATAGAGAGGGTTGTGGTTGATCCTACCAAAGCTTGGTAGAAGACCTATGAATTACCTATCAATCGCAGGTTTTCCAGGTATTGCTTAATGTGAACTTTTTTTAGCCAGCGCAATTGTATTGTGCATATGCATATAAAGAGTGCTTTGGTCTGGAGTTATTCAAGTACTGTCCACCCCCAGGGTCCAGTCAGTCCAATGGGAGGTCCGCATGGACCACCAGGTCCTCATGGTGGACCTGCTCCACACGGCCCTCCAGGGCCCCCCGGCCCTCCTGCACCCATGGGGCCCTACAACCCTGGCCCATACAACCAGGGCCCCCCAGGACCTCAGTAAGATTTTGCCACTTGCACTCCCATTTGTGATGTATTCATATAAAATGTACTGTGATTTTATAACCATTAAGTGAGTTTCATTTTGCTTTAAATTCTTTACCTGTGGGTGGGCTATGCAAGGAAATGTCTGTCTTTCCTTAATTCTTTTAAATTATTCAACTTGAACGGATTAATTACAAACTAAAGTTTAATGAACTGTGGTCAATACAAGGGTGCTGGGAACATGCATGTATTGTGCATCATTTTGTTTATTTTGCATAAAATGCATTCCTGCATTTTGCACCCTGTTTCCTTAGTACTCACCAAATTACTGTAAACTAAGTAAAGACCTCTGCTAAATAAAGACTTTTCACATTCCATTTTAGATGCAAGGCGTGTAACTAAGTTTGATTGTCTGTTCCTTTGCAGTGGTCCACCTGGCCCGTACCCACCTCAAGGCTGGGGCAATGGTTACCCCCACTGGCAGCAGGGACAGCCAGATCCCAGTAAGTACACTCTGCAGTTAATATCTATTTACCAGTCCAGTAAAGTGGACAGTGCTGTGCTGTGATTTTTCTGAACACAGACCCAGAAGTGGTACTGTAGTATTTATGAACCAAACTTGCATAAAAATAAAACTTTTGAATTAAATGGAAGCATTCTCATGTCTAGTCATCTTCAATCTGTAGCCTACGGCATGCACTGGGAGTGTACTTTGTAAGTGTTTTGAGGATAACGACATATTTTAAATTTCCACGTTCTCCAGCTGGATAAGTTCTCATGGTTTTCACATCTCAATTCTTAACCTCCTAAGTCTTGGATGCCAAAATGTAATTAAGTTGGATTTTGTTACAGGTGATACCAATGTTGAGGGAGATGACGCTCTGTGTGTGTGTTTGTGTGTAACTGTCTGCGTCTTGTGGAGCTTCATCGGTGATGTACTCCCGTGCCAAATATCTCCTGTCTCCCTTTCCACCAACATGTGCAGATAAAGCGGCAGCAGATGCCAATGCAGCAGCGTGGGCGGCTTATTACGCCCAGTACCAGCAGCAGCCTCAGGCCCCCATGACGCCCACCAGCGCAGCGCCGGGTACAGCACAGACCAACGGCCAGGGTAGGCACCCCCACTGATGTTCTCTCCTCCTCTCCTGCACAGCCTCTCATGTAGCTTGGCCTGTCCCATAGTGAACAAGAGCCCCATCACCCACAGGAGCTCTCTCCAGCTGTCTAGTGTAGCGAGTGCCTCTCTAGCTAGTGCCCTTTTTTTTTTGTTGTTGTTTATACATGTTCCTTTTAGATGTGTTGTCACCCTTTTGTCTTCCCCTTTTGCTTTTGTCTTCAGTCAGCCCTTTTTCTCTTTTTTTGTCCATTATTTTTGCGTTCTGTTACTGACAGGTCAGGCTAAGTCAGATTTCATTTCCTTTTTTTTTTTTTAAAAACATTTATTTTTTAATTAATATTTTTTTCTTTTATGACCCTGCTTGGGTCAAAGTACGTCACCCATCCAGGTGGAGGATGAACTGCTGCCTGTCAAAGAATGGTTATCAATATAAAATTGTACCATTTTTAACAGGTGACCCGCAGGCTCCAGGTCAGAGTGGACAGGCAGATTACACCAAGGCCTGGGAGGAATATTACAAGAAATTGGGTATATAAAAATATTTCGCAAAATGTAGCTTCAGCGTATCTCACCATGGGGGAGTCAGACTAAACGGCATTGGGCACTTTTATTGCCACCAGGTTTTTGCGGTGGTCTTGCAGTAAAAGGCTTTTTTTCCCCGAATCCTTAGTGAAGGCTTAGCCACACTAGATTGTGGCTAGTCTTCATTATGTTTGTGCCCAGCTGTTTAGACTGAACAGCTTCTTGCCTCTTTTAACTGCCGGTTCAGAATATTGGTCAGGGATTTGTATTGTAGCCACGGATGTAAAAGAATAGTAAGGTTAGTTTTGACACAGTTGGCTGGTTTGCATATGCTGTTATCCAAAAAGTTGATGTACTGTCTTGACATACAGTTTATAAATTGAAAATTTTGTTAAGGTAGATGTTAAGATTTGAATCTGTTTTGGGAGACAAATTTGCCCAGTGGCTCAAATGGTGGTTAAATTGTTTGCGCCAGGTCAACAACAAGGTCAGCCTGCACAGGACTACACAAAGGCATGGGAGGAATACTACAAAAAGCAAGGTGGGTAACCTGTTGTTAACTGGTCAAATAAGACTTCTGATTTTACAGCAACTGCTTGGTGGGTCAGAACGCAAGGCATCAGACTCATCATGCAACCTTTATTTTCAATTTTTTTTTTTTACAGCATTGCATACATTGCATGATGGCACTAAATGGAGTTTTGAATGTGAGCAGTTGTCTTAATGCAGCCGTCTTGAGTAGACTGGCTGTCCTCCCAACTGCCCTACAGCAAATTAGCGGGTTTCTGTCCTACCATTCAGAGGAGCCATGGCCAGGATCGTTCCCCCTCTTACAAAATGCCCATGCTTTAGGCTGTCGTCCTTTATTTAACTATTGAAGTGAAATTCAAACTTGTCAGTCAACGCAATGGTGATTTAGTGAGGAGTTGTTGTCTCTATACCCCTTTATTAGTCTGTGTCTGACTATGATGTCTGCTGCTACCATCTGCAGGTCAAGCTGCTCCCCAGGCAGCTGCAGCTACGCCGGCACCTGCTCAGCCCGGGGGCCAGCCAGACTACAGCGCGGCCTGGGCTGAGTATTACCGCCAGCAGGCTGCATACTACGGCCAGGCGGGAGCCCAGGGCATGGGAGCGGCACCACAGGCGCCTCAGGTATGCTCGCCCTAATAGATTACCCCCTTCTCTCTTTCTCTCTTGTGTTCCCAACACCGTTGGTTGGTTGGTTTTCACCCTTTTTTCATATTTTCTGCCTCCCCATGCCCTTACCCTCCACCTTTTTTGTGTGTGTATGTGTCTGTGGGGTGCTCTTGAGTCCAAGTAGTTCACCTAGGTATGCATGTCCATTTTCTACCCCCCATCCCCCTTCAATAATGTTTTTCTCCACAGGTTTATCAGGTCGACTGAGGACCCAACATTGCAGTTTCTAACCAAGCCTTTTCCTCCTTATACAGGCGTCTTTTTCTTTTTGAACCTATTTTTTGGGGGGGTTGAAGTGTCCCGGTTGTTGATGTTAACATGTTGTGTATTCTCTTATGTATTTCTTCTGTACAGGGCCAGTAATGTGAAGTGGACATAAACTAAATGCTACATTGTCGAAAAATCCTTTGTTAAATGTTTGGATGCAGACGTCTTGATGATGATGATGATGATGAAGATCTTAAATTTCCTTGGTTAAAAAGTGTTTCAAATAGATTGCAACACGGCTCCGGAGTCAAGCCTTTTTCTTTATTTTACTTTTTTTTTTTTTCCTTTGTTTAGCTGTTCTTGTAAATGAACGGTTTGTTTTAGTAAGGGTAATTTTAGCATATGGTCATTCCAGCTCCTGTATCTCCCATCTGATGTGGTTAGAGCTCATGTTTATACGAATTGTAGTCATTTCCATGTAAATCATCTCAGTTTAAAATATGAAATGCTTGTTGTGTTTTGCAATAAAACAAAATGAAACCTCCTGTGTTGGTAAGTGGGGTGGCAGAAAAGGGGTGGAAACCATCTTGTAAGTTTTAAGGTGGGGAAGGGAAAATCATGGAAGGCATGACATGCAGATCGAAGTGTGTGAATTTCTATCTGTCTATATTTTTCTGACAAAACATGCTCTGCCATTCTCTTGTCTCTCCAACTGTCTGTGCGGTTCCTGTTTTTAAAATTTGTAACCCCCTGGTTTTATTTTTTGATGTGTGAATGCATTGACGAGATTGATTGATTGATTTTGTCGGTCGCATATCCTTTATCAGTGAAGTTAGTGGTGTCTCTTTGCATTTATGAACTGGTCACTGCTGAGGGTTCTAGGAGCAGACAGATACTTCTTTTACTGGTGGGTCAGTGATAGGTGTGTCCACTCTTAGACCTGAAGCAGCACTTGTTGTTTTGTGCCTGGTGACTTAAGCTAGTTATGCACTGTATGTAATGAGAGAAACTTTCTCCCTCACAGGCAAGATTAGGAAAGCGGTAAGCAAGAGGTATTTTTTTGTTTTTGATTTTTTTTTTTTTTTTTAACAATGTTCTTTTGGATTTTGTCACTGCAAAGTATTGCAAGCATTTTAGTTAAATTTTTGTTGCTTTCTTACAGGACAGATACAGTGTTCTCATTTGAAAGCGAAATGCAAAAGCACTTGTTTCTGTTACTTTATTCCCTCCCCTCCGTTTTCATGCATCACGTTTTTTGTAATTATCTGCTGGCCTTGAAACCATTTTGATACAAATTAAAACGAAAAAAGCTGCATATGCAAAAGTCAAATTTTGTTTCACCAGTTGTCTGTTGGCATCCATCCAGTATGTAGATTTGTAGGTGTTTAGGGCGGTGGAGGTTGCGAAGTGCCTCACCACTGACATGGTCCCTCCACCGTAAGTACAATGCAATGTGATTTTAAGAGCCATCACTTGTCTATGATATCTTGCTGACAATTAATAGTGTGCTAGACATGTCTCCTTTACCTTAAACACATTTGGTAAGTATTAGTTCCCCCAAAATCCCCAGTTATGTTTTGAAGTTGCTCATGATGTTTCTGACCTTTTGAAATGGCCTCTTTTGGACAAATTGGACTGATGTTGCGTTTGTTGTGAACCACTGAATTTATGCAATGACATTTTCATTCAGCAACATGGCAATGTAGCGGTTTTGTAATGCGTACAGTATATGAAGGTTTTTTTTTTAGTGCTTCTGAAATATTTGCGTGTTATTTTACTGAATTGATTAGTTTGGCATTCAACACTTTCTTTCCTCTGTAGGAAAGCCCGAATAGAATAAGAACTCAAGTCACCATTCAAGTTTGAGTGAGTCAAGTGAGAACGTAGTCTTTTTTTTCCCCCAAATGTCAATACATTAACTTGAATATGTTTAATGTGAACAAACTACAATTTAAAACTTGTCACCTTTTATATAAGGATGCTGGCATTGAACATGTTTGGTTTTTTTGAACATGCGTGTTTTTGTAGCTTTCAAATATAATGTAGCCTATTGATGCTAAACGCTATGTCTTATAGTAGCAATTCAGCATGCTGTTGTTTTAGGCATAGAACTGAAGTGCTTCAGACTAGTGTTCTACCTTTTGCAGACCCGCCCATGATTTGTCAGACATGCTTTTTTGCTCTGAACACTTGTCGTTCTCATGGCTGTTGAATTGACGCCAATGATGTGACTGATTTGTTCATTGACGGCAAACAGTGCAATATCTAATTTTGCAGTGTCCACCCAGACCTTGCACCTTAGGTTCTGCTGCAGTAATACAGGTAAGCGTAACCTAAGGAAACAAGTGTTTGACCTGTGCTGTAGACATTTAATGCTGTCTGACCTGCCCACAAATTGTGCCTAGCTTAAAACCTTTTATCATCTCCTCTGCTTAGAGTTGACTACAACTGCAGTAAATTTCAGTCAAAATGTTGCTGTCCAACTAAATTCTAGCCGGGGACTGGTTGCAGTCCTCATGCACTGTGTTGTATTCTCAACCTGAATGATTTGCATGGCCATTAGTAGCAATTTACATGCTACATACCATTTATAACGTGTTGATATGTTTTACATATTCACAACCTCCCAGGATTTGAGCACATCATTCCAAAGTTGAATTGATTATGAAAATTTAGTTTTAAAAAATGTAATTTTTTGATGCAAAGTAAGTCGTTGTATTGTTTGGGAGGGGATTGGGGAGCCAATGACAAGGATGTTTAGAATACCCTTTTGTTTTAACCTGACTATTCATGAGCTGCATGCAGTGGCAAAAAACACCTCGGCGGGAGCTAGTCGTACTAATTAATGCCCTCACTTGCGAATTGTATGAAGTGTGATTGATTATCTGTGCTGCTGTTGCCATTGGTTTGAAACCTGTGAATTGATGCCCTGCTGCAGTGCTAATACTTGTCAAAAATTGCTGCCTCCATTCTCACTCACAGTGTGGAAGATGCTGCAGGCAATAGGTCGTAGAATCAGATCCTGAGCTAGTTTGTCCCTAAGGAGGAATCCTTTGAGTCTGTCCCTCTGCTGAACGTAGACCATTCAAGGGCTCCAGTTATAAGGTAACCAATATAACGAGGAAACCTGTGACTGCCTAAGTTGTCTTCTTGATGCTGAGTCTAGGGATATGTCATGATTACAATTCTGCTGAATTTCTAAGATATTGCCATTCTGAACATGCCATTGATCTGTAGTGGTGTTGAATGATGCTTTTCTTATTGCATTTGCTTATTGCTTTGTGTAGGGATTTGAAAGAATTTGAGGGAATGCTTTAAAATAGTTTAAAGACAAGGAACTGTGCTTTGTAGTCTCGTGTCATTGGTCAAGTCTTCAGGCAGTGAATTTGGAAGAGCAATCACAACGTATTTTTTTCCCCTTCTTTTGAAATTTCTCCTCAGCTTGCAATGAATTCCCATTTCTACATAAACCTTTCTTGTACATATGTATACCAGTAGGTGAGGTCTTTTCAGAACAAGATCTGGGGGTGTAGACAAGATGAGGCAAAACCTGAATAATATCTGGAAGGTTAGAGCATGCCTTAGAGGTGAATACTCGGATAGTTTCGTGTGCTGTTTTGGAATGTTTCTTTTGTGGAGTTGGCTTTGTCAGAATTTTTTTGACTGTTCTTCATTGTTGCCATGTCCATGAAATAAAGATGTGAATTTGACTTGGGTTTTTAATTTGCCTTCTTTTTAAACCCTTTGTGACCAGACAACCCACTTCGTCTTGTGTCAATATGTGTGGTAGTGTGAGTGTCTTTTTGCAAAACTGAAGACTGAAAACATTTACGCTTAAAGTTGAAGGCTTCCCCCCCCCCCTTTTCCTTTGGTCATGTTTAGGGAGATGAGTTGGAACACCAGGAAGCTCACTTTAAATTGCCCTTTTTATTAAAACATAATTTATGCAGACAGTTACATAGGTCATACATTGCCAATCAGTTCATGGCTTGGTGACATGATGCAACTATAAAAATAAATGCAAGTCTCGAGTCAGTCGTATATGCATAACTGGGTTTACACATTTTTTGATGACAACCTCTCCGTTAGTGTCTAGGAAGACCACTGTTCACAGTTCAGTCCTTGTAAGCCACAATACAAATGGGGTGACGTCACCGATGCCAACAGTAAGGCTGACTGTAATGTAACATTCAACAACAACCCAACACTGACTACAACAGAGTAGCACACACATAGTAACTGCAGTACATGGGTCATGTTAGCAATGAGGCCCTATGTTTATTCCAGGGCTAAGCAGCAACAGGCCCTCAAGTTCAGTGGCACTGTCTGTCAAGGCATTTTGTATGTACTGTACCAACTCAATACAAAGTATTGCTCTTGCACTGATGCATTTGGCATACCAAATTATTACCATTGCTATGCCCTTTTAAAAATATTCCCAGCTGACATTTTATTAAAATTATGTAACATGGTATATAAACTAAGAACTTAGACAATGTCTTTGAACTGTACTAAGCAATGAGGTCAGAATGACTTAATAGTTGTACTCTGGTACAGGTAAAATAATGACCAAGGTCTGGACACCTGTCTGCCTCTGCCGAGGCACAGTAACAACAGTGTAGTTACAAAAGAAAAAAAAAAAAACCTGCTTTGACATGGCACTATAACAAGTACATGGGTGTAGAATTGTGACGACTTGCGAGTCACAGTCTTATGGTGTTCAGCAAGTTGACCATGCTCTTGTATTTGCAGATATATGCAACTCATGTTTTCCAATGAGTTAAAATATCAGATTGCTTCCATGTGCACAAAAGGTTTAGTTCATCCAAATTCCGCAAATAAATGTATTGAAATCCACTGTGGTGGGCACTGGTGGTTCCCAATGACGTCATGCCCATTAATCTCCTACATTTGCAACCTTGGCGACAGAATGAATTCTACTGTCCTCCTAAGCCCTGAACTCCAAAGAATTGACTGACATGACTAAGTGAAACATGAAGTTAGTTGATGCCAATTGAGCTTTTGAGGTTTTAGAGGGATTTCTGGGATTTCAACATAGGAAAAGTATAAATGTAGTTATAAAACAAACAGTTCAAACCTAATAATCATGTTCCATAATGACTAATGAGGTTACACCTGTCAGCTACATTAGATTACCTTGACAGAGGATAGGCGCTCACTACATGGACTTAGAATTTGTGAGAAGTGAGCCTTTTTGTGCATGTGGAATAAATGTCCAATTAATAAAAAAAGGTGGGGTTGAAAACAAGTTTACATTACAGCCCCCTATAACCAAACAAACAGCAGTCACAATTAAAAAAAATAATAAATCCAGCACAACACTGCACCAAGGAAGCATAATTCTTCTTTTTCCCTCAACTCCTCCAGTTAGTGAATTCTGAATGGTGTGCGGATGGCCTGTCATATACATTTCTGATTATTGCACTCTGGCCTCCAGCATGGCATTGGGCACAAGGTGGAGCTGTGAGGTGACGCAACTGTTCAGGTGGCAGAATGAGTCAGCTCCCAGGTAGGCCAGGAGCAGCTCAGAGCGCCTGTGCAGCAGGTGGAGCATGTCCTCTGCCAGTGTCTCCACGCTTGTGTAGCGCACCTTCTCCAGGTCAAAGATGTCCTTCAGAAAGAACAGCACCTGGTCCTGTCAATCAGGTGAGACAGGTGTTAGTCACAGCTCTAAGCCTGTGCCTCATAGGAGCAGGAGAAATTATCACCATGTTTACACAGTTTTAAAAGTAATCACCTACTAAAACATCTTCAAATTGTTAAAATGGTGCAGTACAGTTAGCAAAACTGAGGTGAACTTGAAGCATGAAAAATTTGTGTATGGCAGGGATCTCCAACCTTTTTTACCTCCAAGAGTTACTTTTTTTTTAGGTTAAACAGATTCAATACCTTTGGTGACTATGAAGACACTTTTTTTTTTTTTAATTTCCTCAGACTTTTTTGAGAGCTTCTCTTAAGCATGTGGCCAGCTACCTGCTAGGGACCCCTGGAGTGGTATGTTCAAAGGTAACTTGCCTTGAAAAAGCAGCAGAAGTCATGCAAGGAAGTCCTGGGCCCAAGGAAGCCCCATGCCAAGACTGGACTGATCTGTTCACACACAGCATAGAAGTGTGCAATAAAACCGTCCTGAACCTGTGAAGGAGAAAAACTTATTGGAGCTTCATTCATATAATATATTGATAATATAGTGGTACAACACCTAGACCTGTTTAAAGGTGATTTGTCTGACCTTTTAGTGTAAACTCTTCCCGATATTTATGAAAATAGAGCAAACCTTCATATGCTGTCTCTTCTGCTTCAAGACCGACCAACAACTTGATGCAACAGCCTGTGGGAACATGATGAAAAGAAAATCTCGTTAAAGCTAAAGCTGGAGCCTGTTTGACACCATACTGTAACATTACTTTGAAAAATCCCTGAGTGAGAATGCTAATGTGATGAGCTTACTGTCTCTTTGAAGGAGCTGTTAAGCCACCGATTGTTGACAACATTCTGTATGGAGATGGGAGGATTCTCTAGGTCCTCAAAGGAGTCCATGAGGATGAAATCAAGCACGATGTCATAGAAGTTCAAATGCTTAACCTGGTTGACATTGAAATAAGGAACACAATATCCAGAAACACATTACTTATAGCACTACAGTATTATAGCACTTTATTGTTGTGTATCATGTTTAGTATACCAAGACTAATTAAAGGTAGGGTAAGCAATTCTGACATTTGTATTTATGTTTCTTAGCAGGCACTTGTCCACAGATCAATCACAACGCACCAGACATACCAAACGCAACACAGTGTTTTATTATTTGGGGATGGCTTCTTCTGACATTTTGCTCCCATTCAGAGGGCCAGGGCTATGCAATTTTTTCTTAACAGACTACCAAAGTATATGCTGTGATTTGAAAGACACCACATTGTAAAAAGATTTTTGCTAAATTTTTTTTATAAATTTCATAGCATAGCTTCCCATGTCTTTGAGCCACAAGTCATACACAAGCAAAACCTTCTGGCTTTCTTAGTTCTTATTGTCCAAATAACTTAGTGTTTCTCCCCCAAATTATTTGCATGATTCATTCTAGGCAAGCCTGTCTTTACTCCAACAGGACTAGGATAGTTTGAAGAACATAACATACACAAACCAAATAACATTACACAGCGAGTGAGTCTTAGAACTTGATTTCATTTATCTTCATCTGTCTGCTCTCTGCTACACGTGTTGTGTGAGAGTTAGACGAGAAGCAGCCCTCACCCCACGTGTGGCCAGCTCCACCTCCGTGTTGGCCCAGTGGTCAGTCAGCTCCAGGAAGGAGATCATCTCCTCAAACACCTCCTCAAATCTGTTGGGGCTCTGCCAGACACAGGCATCCATCAGCAGGGGAAAGGACAGCAGCAGCGAGAAACACCCCCCCCTCACCCACACCCACACACACGATGTGCACACACACACACTTACTTTTCGGGCTTTGACAATGATGGAGGACAGGATTTTCTTTCCAGTATCAGCAAGAAAGCTTCTGGTGGCATGTTCACACAAAATCATCTGAGCAGAGAGTGAGCAAATACATCAGTGAAGAGAACTGCTGTAGCCGGTCTTGACTTGAATAGAATAAAAACCATTTCAAGAGCAACGTTGAAAAGAAAGACAAAAAAAAAAGACACGAGATGCATACCTGACAAGCCTGGCGTATACAGTGGAGCTTTGCCAGAAAGTCTGTGTCACCAAGGCATTCCAGAAGCTCAGTCCTAGAGGACAATAATATACAGTGATATTCAGCACGCATCAAGGACCAGGGCACCAATCCCCCTAAATATTGCTCTACTATACTGACAGAACTGTATGAGCACACACTGAGCACATATATGATGCTATATCATTATCTGTGCTTTCTGGAAATTATTTTTTGCAACATTCTCCTTGCAAACTTATTTTATCCAGCTCCTGAGACTTTGATCTCACGTTCCTATGGCAGCCAAGGACAGCTTGGAGGTCTATTAAGAGTGTTTCAACAGAGGAGAAGCATTTTGTAACTGATATGCACTTCAGCACTCAATGGCCTTGCTGTGTAACCTTGCGTACTCAGACATTGCCGTGTCATGGCTGAGCCGTTCTCCTACACCCTTTACATTAACAGCACAGTCAATTGGCCTGGGGCTGATAAAGCAGGGCAGAACTTTCATTGCCTGACTTGTGGCAAAGACATCATCCTAGGTCAGTGCCATGGTTTAAGTCACAGAGCTCTACAGTACAACAAACTTTACGTCCAAAGTTTGATGATGGAAATCACATAGCTTTGGGCTTAATTTATGCAACTGCTAATAACAGGTGTGGCTGAAAGCACTTATTTTACAGT
>JAVQKI010042335.1:0-10768 GCA_036025975.1 Nematalosa erebi
GTACCACGAAAATGTAACAAACTGAAGAAGTTTCATAGAAACCAGCTTATGAGCAGCTCTAGTGACAATTACAGTTCTCTGCAAGATCACTCTAGCTGCATTATACATAGCTTTGACCTTTGTGCCCAGAAGAAGCAACCCTCTCTTCAATCCTCAAAAAATAAAATGTATTTTTGACTTTCTATCTTCATCTGAACTCCTTTCTTCTGAGACAGGTTCAAGCTTGTATTCACTCAGAAACTTATACCGTCAGTTAACAGCAACGCATTCTTTCTGCAGACGCTCACACATGCACATATTACAAGTTCATGAGAACTAATGGTGTGCAATGTGCAGGCCGCAGCTAGGTCATGCGCATCTCCTGTAAAAAGAGACATACAAAACACAGAATTAGGTTGGGTGCACACAATCCTAAGCAGTTGTTTTCTTCAGGGCATGTGACTCTAAGGAAATTCCTTTGCTCTTGTAAAATACTGTATGTACGTCTCTGAGCAAAAATTTTAGTCCACCATAACAGTAACTGTCAAACTGGGCTACAGAACAAGTACCCCTGGGTGTACTTGGGTGAATTCTTGGGGTACACAAAATAAATCTGTGATTAGGTTCTTAGCTCTCACAAGCATTAAGTTCACAGAAAATGTGGAAAAAGATCTACATTCACCAATCCCCAATACAATACATTATTATGTACCATGTATGTGTTTACATTTTGTTTATGCAGAAATATTATTTGTCACAGCAAACTGTCCATGGTGTTGGGGATACTCGGTAGGGCACAGGGCATCTCAGGGGTGCACGGCAGTTAAACATTTGGGAACCACTGTGCGGTAAGATTTGTTGTTGTCACGCTTCTGCCACCCAGGAGGGGTCGCCAGAGGGCGCAAGCCCCTGTGGAGCTCCCTAGGAAGCCCCAGAGGTCCAGGAGACAGCTGTCACCCCAGACCCCTGCAGGGAAACCCTGCACCAGGTGATCATTAGGATCATTAGGATCACCTGGGGCTTGTTAGCACACTGCCTTCTTATACTCCGGATCCCTGGCTGTCTGTGCTCAGTCATGATCATCTTTGGTTGGACTGTGGTTGTTCTGTGTTTATACTCTGGACCTCTGTGGATGCATAAGGACTGTTTCTTGGTGCACTGGATCTTTGAGGACTTCTAACTCGGTGAAGACTTTTCTGTTTCCTTTTCACAAGTTCGTCTCTGCCTTTGTTTATCAGTTATCAGATCTCCTGTGTGTTGAGTCCTGCCTGTGTGGACTCCATTTTGAGTTTGACTGTCGATAAATATTCTTTCTAAGTTCAATCTTGCTGGCTCCTGCAATTGTGCTCCTTTCAGTCCTTTTGTTGTTTGTTGACAGTTGTTTTGGCAGTGTTATTATGAAAACTACATAATTTATACAAGTCAGTGCAAAGACCTTTGCCAAGGACTGTAAATGAATACCAGAAAGGCAGGTGTGGCAGGTAAAGAGAAGAGCCAGCTATTTCTGGGTAAATAGTAAACAACTTTTCTTCATTACAACTATTCATTATGAATAGTTCATTGACCACATAAGTCGCACCTCATAGCCACACTTCTGTGTGTTCTTGTTCTGCTAATTCAATTAAAAAAAATATCAGCAGACAGGGTGCTGCTCTTTTCTCATTCATCAGTCAACACATGCTAACCAAAAAAACTGAGGTGAGGTTTTTGTTTCCTGAGAAGTGTTTGGTAGTTCAGAGGAAAAGTCAGCCTTACCACATTCTGCTGAGGTGGGAGGACCACAGCATGCTGACACAAGTGGGACTCCACAGTGGTATGGTGCCGGAGGCCTTGATGCTAGAGCCATGACATTTGGGAAGGAACAGATACGTCTCTTAGTGTTTCAGCTGATTCTCCCGACAGCAATGGATAAAACCACTCATGCAAGTTACAGCTTTCCTCCCTGAACAAATCAATCACACCTTTGCATGCTATTAATCTTGTCATGGAATCACACATCCGTACCAATACTGATATGAGACTTTTATATTATTTTATATTATTTATTTATTGTTACACAAATACTTCAGATATACCTAGGGTTAGGCTAGACTGACTAAATGTTCTTAATACTGAGATTTCCACTTGAGTTTGATTAGTTAGCCAGTTAGCTAATGAGATAGGAGATACACTTTGATTAATATATACAAACAAGGAGGAACGCATACACACACACACACACACACACACAGGCGCTCACACACACACACACACACGCACACACGCATATTCAGACACAGCAACACACACACACTCAGACACAGCAACACACACACACACACACAACCCAAGACTAAGAGCACGCGGACACAAAAGTGAAGATCAGATGTCTGATAGCGCCTTTTGCGGCCGATTTTTCACGTTGAATTGGCAACACAGCCATTGGCAACTGTCTATTGATATCATGTTGAGTTCACTGAAGTCTTCTCTGTGTGTGTGTGTATATGCATGCTATGAGCCTAGTCTAACATTAGACACACACAGTAAGTGTAACACGCACACACACACACACCCCAACAAGACTAAGTCTAGTCTAAGATTAGAACACACACACACGCATACGCATGCACACAACCCAACGAGACTAAGTCTAGTCTAAGATTAGAGCTTGGTCTGTGTAACTGGACCGGGTCGTTTGGAAGAGCGCGGGTGCGAGAGAGACACTCACTCACCACATTGTGCATGCTGCTCTCCATGTACAGGAGGCACTCCAGAGTCTCCATCATCCGCTCCTTGCGCAGGGCGTGGAGCCTCCCCAGGGCCTGAGGGGAGCCGAGCTCCCCCTCTCGCACCGTACCTCTGAGGGCCACCGCAGCCGCCTGCAGCACACTCAGCCCTGAGCCACAACACACCACAGAGACACAGGACAGAGTGGGTTAATGGACATTAAATAAGTAGAGTTGGTGTCTCCAAAGAACTCCAAATTTAACTCAAATTAAAGAGGTGAATGAAGAAAAAAATAAATAAACACTAGGCAAAATTCTGAATTTAGTGTAGAGTAAGCCTTTAATATTGGGTTAATGGACTGTAACACCAGGCCTGTGCAAAATTCTGAATTAAATGTAGAGTTAGCTTTCATTCAATTCAGAAATTAAAAGTTGAATCAAATTAAATGAAATTTAATTTGACTTCAATCCAGTAACAGCACACATATCTTAATTGTAACATCATATGCAAGTCCCCCAGTAACATTGGATGTAGGGTGTGTCTTAGGGTGCATCAGAGAGAACATGTGAGATGTGCAGCATGCATGTCATACCATTCACATCCTTGACCTCCAAATCCACAGTCACTCCACCCTGCATTGCATTCATGATGACCTGTTAAGAGCACACAACAGAGCATTAGTTTGATGCAAAAGATGTCACATGAGCCGCGATGAATTTTCACAATTCTGCCATTGGAAACTGTTCTCAGTAAAAAAAGACTGAGGAAAAAAAACAAA
The DNA here is from genome assembly GCA_036025975.1 of Nematalosa erebi. NCBI lineage: Eukaryota > Metazoa > Chordata > Actinopteri > Clupeiformes > Clupeidae > Nematalosa > Nematalosa erebi. The sequence continues at coordinate 3,464 of JAVQKI010042335.1, forward strand.
ACACTAGTTATCATGGGAATTAAGTTGTTTACTTCTCTAAGATGTGAACCCAAAAACTAATTTTCTATAGGTGATAATGTTTAACGAGAGGACTGTTTTTTTTTTTTTTTACCTCTAGAACCCTGACATAGCCACTCTCAGCACAGAGGTGGAGGCATGTTTTCCCACACAGGTCCTTCTCACTGACGTTGGCTCCCAAACCGATCAGATCAGCCACCATCACATGGTGATTCCTCTGAGCAGACAAGTGGAGAGCAGTCTATGGAAAAAAGAACCCCCCCCCAAAAAAAACAAAAAAAAAAACAATTGGTCCTGGTTAGAATGATGAATCAATATTGCTCTTCAGCACTACTTGCAACACATCAAATCTTTGTTTTCATGTCCTGTCTTACCTTCCCCTCTCCATCTTTAGCGTTCAGCTGCTTCATTGCAGACATCCTTTTGGCTACGATATACACAGGGGCCCTTTTGCCCTCCTCAACAAGCCGATGAATCAACCTAAAAATGCATAAAGAAGTACATTAGCATTGTAATTATACTGATTGTTTTTTTTACTACATCATAATTTATGTTTATATTCATGTCTTCAGGTTATTGGCAGATGCCAAGGCCACATCCAACATTACCAATATTACACAAAACCACAAGCTCTCTTATACCAAATCAAAGTTATAAAAGTGACAAAATGTTGAGGATAAAGGGAGGACAATTAGATGTGCTGTGATAGGCTGTCAAATGAGGCTATGGCAGATGTTTTAGTTTGGCAAGACCATCAGATTGCTTACAAGTCACTTGGTATGCTTTCATATAATTAAGCTCATGTAGGTTCATGTAGTTTGCCTTTACTCTGTATGGAATCTGAATATGTGTGTGTCAGAGTTCATGTGAATGCCTTCATTACAAAGACTCCTTAGTAAGTGTGTGTGTGTGTGTGTGTATGTGTGTATGTGAGAGAGAGAGAAGGAAAGCAAAACAGTCCGTTTTGAAAGAAAAGAAAAACATAGGCAGGCACACACACAAACACACACGCGCGCACACACACACACACACACACGCGCGCATGCGCTTGCACGCACACACACAAAAACATGCATGCGCACTCACACACACACAGAGACAAGAAAAAAACACCAATTACCCTCGAACAAACATGGCGCAAGTGACATATGCCAACTCTAGATCTGTTGCAATAGAGTGGAAAAAAACATTGCAGCTTAAAGCCACCTGCTGCTCCCTCCCCAAAGCAGAGCCATTAGAGTAGCAGAGGGCGACAATTTACAGGCCCACTTACATTTTCCCATTCCTGTCAGGCACAAGCAGCTCTCTGTTGGAGATCCTTTTCAAGAGGTTCTCCTCCCTCTCAACTTGGTTCCAGAAAAAGGAGTCATCTTCATTGGCCCACTCCTCCTGCTGATAGGAAGCCTGGTGACAGGAACTGTGGAAGCCAGGACTCACCACGGACTCATTGCAGTCCAGACCACCGTAGTCACTGGAAGGTTCCGGGCTGGACTGACAGGAGTCGTGATATGGGGAGAACTGGTAGTCCCCTGGGCTGGGGGAGTCGGCGCCGTACAGCTGTGGGCTTGCGCGGAAGTCTTCGGAGTCATCGCTACTATAGCCGCTTAAGTTGTCAGCAAGGACAGCGAAGCTTTTCCTGTACTCTGCACATGGGAAGGAGAAGATGCTTTCTGGAGAATGCACGGTAGGAGAGTAAGGCTCTGGAGATGGGGCGATCTCTGTTTTGTGACTGAACTCACAGAGGTACGTCTGGGGGAAGAACTCCTTTGGCAGCATGCTGTGCTCGCTACTGCTAGGCAATGCAAGAAATTTGTTGGTCTGTTTTTTGGACGTGCTCATTTTGAGGTCTTCCTCCAACACCTCCACTATTATGGACAGCTCTTCTTGAGCCACCGTGTCACGTTTTTTCTACAGGTCAAAACAGACATAAAAAAAACTCACCCAACTCATCCACACAGTTGGCCTAAAAAGTAACACCTCAAAAGTAAGCCCGCAAATTTTGGCAATATGTTACTCACCTGGCTGTTCCTTCGATCTGCTGAAGTCTTGACTCGTTTTTTGTCCCCTGTGTAAAATGAAAACATGAAGTGTCATGTTGTCTCTTCTTGACACCAAGTAACAAATAACAAATGTCTTGTCTCTTAGTCTTTCTCTCATTCCTACCTTTTGATGCTTTTCCAGAGATTCTCTGAAAGACAGGAAGATAAATTATTACACTGACATGCACAGACTCAACACTGTAGCCCAAACATTACACGTTCATGGCAGCATAGCCTACCTGGATATCCTTGGGGTCCATACCCTTTGCTATGCGTATGTTTCTTAACAAATCCCTGACTGGCATTCTGACTCTCACACCAAGATATCTTTTCTCCGTTTTACACCTGGAACGTTTGGCACCTGTGTTAAAAAAAAAAAAAAAAAGTTATGTTCACTGACACAACCATTTACCTCATAGGGATCATTTTACAAAAGTGCCTTCCTTAAGTCACATTAAGCAATAGTAAAATAGTTGTAACCTTACCATTCAGAGGTGGAACTGAGGATTTGGCACCCTCTCCATTGGGGGCTTCGGTCGTCGAACGCATGCTTAGTCTGTAGCTGGGTGGCACTAGTTATTCCACGGTAACTTAAACGTCTCGTCTTGGCTTTCTTCCGACTGAATGTGGTGTGTGGTGTCCTTGAAGCCAGCTGAACTATTTCAACCTACAGGTCATACATACTCCCCTTGTTTGTGTCGTATAATTTCAATTAAAATGTAATGATTTGGTTGTTTCACCTGTGCGTACCAATGCAACGACGGCACCTTATACAATGGGTGACAATCGTCAAATGTGCAAGACGTGACGTTGAAGAAGCTATAAACTGTCGAGATCGAGGTCGAAGGCGTGTGCTTTCACGGCTTCATAAATATGCATAAATTTTTTTTTCCTTCACATGTTTGTCAAAGAGTAGTATCACCTCGAGTATGGAGTACTTATGGACCTCCACAGTTCGCCCTCTAGAGGTAAAAATTACAAACAAACGATAACATGCTAAACAGCCCGGGTTAATTGGACGGCGAAAGTGTAGTCCTACACCCCAAAATCAAACATGGGTCAAGACGGGCACCGGGCCCGTGTTTGTTCAGAGCGATGATAGATCTTCATCACGAAACACAATCCTTTTATATGACAGACATTCTGTATAACTTTCAGATTACTGCAGGCACGGAAATCAAGAGAATTCACCTTGATTTAAATATCTTGTCCCAACCTGAGAAGAACTCCTTATGCACCGCTGGCAAATAGCCTATTAATTGAAGTTCTGATTACCCTTCCAGGTTAGTCGTGTCTGCGACCTCGTGTAAACACCACTCAGTGTCTGCAAACAACCAGTTCATTAATCTACAGGAAAGAATCTGTCGCCTAAATGACGAGAAAGTTGAACAGTTGAATGAATTTTCACCAGTAGCGTGCTTGAGGGAAGCATCAAAGTGTCTGAGAAAAATAACCTTCTGTGGAAGCCATCACAGACAATATGAATGAATGAATGAATGAATATATATGAATAGTGAAATAGAGCCTGTTGCACTTTTATGTTTTACTGTCAAGTCCAAATAGGTTTCACAGATGTTGGTTGTCCAACAACATAAATCAAGCCAGGGATCTGTCAATAGACACACCTTACAAATGCCTCTGACGCATCCAGCTGTAGATCCAGCTTTCTCTCCCTGGCATTCTGTCACACACTGTAGTGCTGCCTTTGGCAACAGGTTAGAGCACCTGATCACCTACAGCAGGGGTTCTCAAACTTTCTTGGGCCGGGGAGCCCTGATGGGGATGTTTTCAAGGACCCCTCATAATCGCAACAAAAATGTAACCATATAAGATTATAGTCATGAGTTCTTTCAGATGTTGTTAAACTCTTATTCTAGAAACAGATTTAGCTAAAACCACAACAGTTTTAAATAGACATGTTATTGCATTTGGTAAATTTGACAGAGCAGGAGCGTTTGGGCTATAAGACAAGTTAATACTTTTTAGCAAACTTTTTCACAGACCCCCTGGAAATGCGCTGTGGACCCCTGGGGGTCCCTGGGCCCCAGTTTGAGAACCAATCACCTATAGTATGTCTTAGTGTATAATTACACAACAGATCTAATATGAATAATTTTTACCAACCATGTCAACTCAATGTCCAAATCTGCCTTTTATCATTTAAAAAAACATTACCAAACCTAGAAATCTAATGTCAGAGTGTGACCTGGAGAAACTCCATTCTTTTATCTCTACTGGGGTTGACTACTGTAACTGCCTTTTTATAGGACTTCCAAAAAAAAAAAAACACCAAGAAGCTATGACTGATACAGAATGCTGCAGCTAGGGCTCTGACAAGGATGAAAAGAAATGAGCATATCAGCCCAGTATAAAGGTTATTGCACTGGCAATTAAAAAACAATGGCTTTTTCTGATTTGCTATACTACATACTGTACATCTTATATACTGGTCTTAGTGGACAAACTACTTTTCAGTCAAGAGTAATATTCAGATTGGCAGCATGCAGGTAGTATTACCAAAGATTATTGAATATTGACCGCTTTTACCCTCTCTGGTATTACATATTTTGAAACAGCTTATGTTTTAATCGAAAAAAAAATTATGGCAGTACGATTATTCTACATTGTAGTTTATTCCGGTTTTGTCAGCCTTGCGTGTCATGTCTTTATGGTTAGTTTGGTGACTCACTCAGATCTTGATTGCATGAGTTTGAATCATTCGCATGAAGGGATCGCGTTAACCACATCAGTGTCTTGAATGTTTGTTCTGGCTGGCTCTAAGATGGCAAGGGTGTGTGAGTGGATGTCTAGACATTTTCACTCTCAATATCTCCTATAATATCTGTTTTATCACTGCAGTGGAACAGGGATGACTGCTATGACATATTAAGGTGAGGTCGCAGAACAATTTTAGGAGGGTTTTATGGACCGATTACAATTGAATGCCATGCTTCTGAATTACATCACAACACAAAGACAGCAGCATGCGTCCAAACACATCCATTACTAACTTCTGTTTGATTGTCACTGGATGATTCTTTATAGACATGAACAAACTGTAACAATCAGATAGTCACAAAAATGATTGGTCTCAGCTTTTGGTGCAAACTAGTCTTAAAGTCAAAAGGTGATGTTCAATAATGGCCTAGAAATCTAGAAAAATATTCTTGTATAGTTTGGCTTGTCAGGCTAGTTCAATAACTGATTTAAGATCAAACCATTGCAAAGTGTGAGCATTCCAGACTTTGACTAATGTGCCACTTCAGCACTGCGATTAGCTCTAAGGTGACTGATTGGAGCCTGATTGGATGTTTTTTTTAATATGTAGAGAGATGTATTCAGTTACTCTCCTAATATTTATTATGCTGATATATTTATCAACTTTTAAATTACGCTTTTGTCCAAATGACCAAATTTAACTGTGAATAGATAGATAGATAGATAGATAGATATTGTATTTATCCTGGAGGAATTCAGGCATCAGTACAAAACATGAACCACGCTGGTGTTGTGTAGGTGATATTAAAGGGTGCTATGGTAACTGGGAAAGTGTACCATGCTAGTGCAATAGTGACAGTGCAGGAACATCACCAGTGCAAACTAAGGATCTAATAAGGAGTATAAAGTAGCCTGACAAGCCACATTATAACATCAAAATGGATAACCATTTGCTTCCACTAAGGTATGTATAGATCTCTAGGCTAAGTATGAAGTATACAGTGTAACAATATAGGAAATTAAAAAAGCAATACGAGTAACTTAAGTATTTATTTAAAAATATAATGAAGAGAAAGTCTTAAGACAATACAGTCCAAATGTGTGTGTGTGTGTGTGTGTGTGTATGTTTGTGTGTGTGTGTGAGAGAGAGAGAGAGAGAGAGAGAGAGAGAGAAATACTGTACTGTATCATACAGCCAGTAAGGAAGAAAGACCAGTGCAGGTGAAGGCATGATGTGGGGGCAATGTAATGCTGATTCAGGGGAGCAGAAGTTAAAACAGTGTCGTGGCTGCAGGGTCACATTGGGTGTGGTGGAGCAGCAGTTATGTTGTTTAATTGGCAATTGGGCAACCTGGGTTCAAACCCCTCATTGCAAGTCTGTGTCACTTTGTATAAAAGTGTTTGAGACTGTGTTTCTTCCTGTTAATAATTTTCATCTTAATGTCAATCATGATTAAGTATGTTTAAGTATGGTTAAGAAACAACCGATGGGGCAATCAACTATATGTGGCAGTCAAAATGTTACAAAAAATAGCAAAGTTGTTTTTTTTTTTGGTTAAAAGGTGCTTTGGGAGATTGTCTGATGTGCCTGTTGATCAAAATTCACCAGGCCAAGACGGATGCCAAATATGTAGCACACCTTTTCTGCAAGGGCGGTTTGGAATAAAGAGCAAACAGGCTCTGCGATACTTCCAGGTATTTCAGTTAAGCATCGCTCTCTCAACCCCTGCAACATGATGGATAGGAGGCCAGGACAGGAGTATGATGAAGGTCCCATGACCAAGGTAATGGTCCTACCACCTACCTGTTCCAACCATTCACATAAACTTGATTCTACACTGAAGAGTAAGTCTCAGTCAGGTATAGACCAGCTAATTCATGCCACTGTCTTTGTTAAGTGCTCAAGTGTAGAATGAGCACATGGCATGGAACCAATACTTTGTGAAGCTGGATTTTTCCGCTTCTGTATGCCAGGTGTGTGCAAAAAAAAAGTTCCAAGAAGTGTGATGTACAGTAACAGTTCTGATCATGCTGGCCATACTGTATGTGAACAGGCTAAGTATGAGCTTCACTTTTTACACTGAGTGTGTATTGTTGATGGGTGTATACAGGACACTGCAGGGCTGCGACTAATGATAAGTTTCCATCAGACCAATCAATTATTTCCTTCATTCCACTAGCTCAGGCATAGACAATGATAAGAAAATGTTGATCAGTGTGGAAGGAATCATAAGTGCCCATACTGTACCAGGAGTCCAAAGTATTTTCAGTAACTGGTTTAGAGTTGTAACACATACAGAAGAACAGCAAGAAAGATACGACCTTAGGTGGTTTACTCTTGTCTCTCAATATGTGTTGTCCTATCTTCTCGCAAACTCACAGTATGCCATCGCTTTAAAGCCGAAGCACAAAATTCTAAAGTTAATGTTTAGCAGACACAAATAAAGATATTTTCTCAGTTTCAGACTGATTTGTTGTGGGGTTTGTTCCATCTTCAGTCACTTACCGGCACACCTCAGTGAATATGGGA
>JAVQKI010042662.1:0-11041 GCA_036025975.1 Nematalosa erebi
TCTGTCAGCTCTCTCTCCTTTGTCTTTGCCAACACCCAACACACCCAGTTATGTGTCACTCACACAAACACACATACACACACAGACACATACCCACAATCAGACACACACCCACATACATATACAAGCACACGCACACACACACACACACACACACACACACACACACACACACACACACAGTGTGAGAGAGGGGGCAGTGAGCAAAGAAAAGCACTCGATCTTGGTCTGTTCTTACACAACAGGGCTTTTGCTTTTGCTTTTCCACCACCCTCAGAGTGTTTACTTTAACCCCTTCCATATCACACCTCGGTATCAGGATATGAGTGATCCTTCAACATCCCACAGATCAGTCACACTATTCACTTGAGGTGTCTAATTTAAACTCTGGGGGCTTATCTTGAGCTGGCTTTTCCACGGAAATAGGCCTCCTCTGGACGTGCCTGCCTGCCTTGTGTTAGGCAGTGGCATGGCAACTGTAGAACATAGAACTCTTTTAATTTTCACTCCGGCCCGTCACCATGGAGCTGAGCCTTTACCGATTGGCCACAGAGGGAAGGTGAGGGAGAGGCAGAGAAATGGTGAGAGAGACAGAGGGAGGTGGAAGACTGGAATAGTACGCGTGAAGGTGATTGCTGCCGAAGGAAGGAAAGAAAGAGAGAAAGAAAAGGGAGAAAGGAGATATGTTGTTAGATGTGGAAAAAGAAAAAAAGTTCAGGAAGCAAGGAGAGGAGAATGCTTCAAACAAGGAAACGGGAGACAGCAGAAAGGAGAAGGAGGGGTAGAGGGTGTCTTGGTGTGAGATGGTGGCAGTAATATTGTATATCACTTTTGGTGCACACTGGCCTCCCCTCAGAGATAAAGTGAACGCGAGTTTTTGTTGTTGCTTTGGCATTTTTTTTCCACTTTCCCCTCCCTCCCGGCCCTGCCAGGAAAAACAATTGGAAGTAGCACAGCACATGCTATGATGGATCACCCTAGGGGCGCAGGACACTACATCTTAAAGCGTTGCCGGTGTCCGCTGCTGCCACTGCCGAGAATGCTCCAGAAAGCAGCCTTGGCTTCGTCGCAGATAATGGGAAAGATCACTCCTTTTGCCCATTTTTCACATTGGATTGTAAATCTGTGGCGCAATTTTTGCTTTCAAGAAATACTATCGTACATTTTGTTCCTCGGTATGATGTACTTTTTTTCATTTTAGCTTACCACTGCGGATTCCTTATGCCCTTATGCTCTTGTCTTTAGATTTTATAATTGTTTGCAGTGGCTGCCTCTTGCCATAATGTCCAATATAGCGTTTTTATTTTGTGGCTGAAATAGTTAGAATATATTAAACAAAGTTGACAGGCCACCACTCTGTAGTCCTAACCCAGGTACTTTGCAAACTTTTTTTGACCTTGACTAGTCTCTTGAAAGCAGTAATTTTGAGACAATAATGGCTTATGCTTATTTGAAGCAGCCTTGTAAAATTATAGTCTGCGTCTTGTGAGCGCGGGGTTAACAGATGGCGCTTATACTTTTATCTCGCTGCAGAAATCTCACAAACAGCCACCAAAAATGTCCAGAAAGCCCATGGCTCTTTTTTGGAAAGCCATCCCAAGTCCTAGTATGTATTCAGTGCATTCAGAGGCTACTCCAAGTCTGTTGGATGAAAATGAGCTCTCTATATGTTTATAAATAAATAAACATGTAAGAATCAAAAGAGGCCCTCTCGGTTCTGGGCAAATTCTTCAGATGCTTCATGGCATTGGATGAAAGATGTTTATCTCAGGGTTGGTGGTGAGTGCCTCTGTGCCACCCTTGTGGGACACGATCAAATGTTTTTGCCCACCTTGAGCCCTCGTTTCCCTGAATTGAAAGATTTGTTTCTGTCTCACACTCTCTCTGTATGTATGTGCGTGTAGGGCACTTGTGGGAATTTTGATGTGTGCGCAATATGCGGCCTGTGGTCTTTCTTAGATGTTTGGGGCTGACGAAAAAAGAGATTTCAGGGTCTGCTTTCGGTCATTCCAAGGTCCAGTAGTTTTCCATCCAGAGCAGGGGTGGGGATGGGGTGTAGGGGGGTTGGATGGGGGATCTTGTCCGTTCTTAGCTGTTCAAACTGGTGAGGGAAGGTGTAAACACTCCAAAACCAGTCAAAGACCCCCTCTGTGCCTAGCCTTTCATGAGTAATCTCAAAAAAAAAAATCTTCACAGCAAACCTTCTCCAGCCCCGCCCCCGCCCCTCCGCCCGTTTGACGTGAGTCAAGTGCAAATTTGAACGTGCAATTCGGCTGATGCATGAAGAGGGTAGTGTGTGGGATGGGAGGCGTATGGATGTCAAAGGGAGGATTGTACCAGCTTGTTTACTACTGGGAGGCGTGATGGGCGGGAGTTGTGAGGGTGGTTATGTGTGTGGGGTGGGGGGGTATGGAGAGATGCTAGCTGGCCTGCCAAAGACTCCCGCTGTTTCAAAAAAGCCTGGCTACACCACCTTTAGCGCGATTCAGCAGTTTTTACCAACACAAAATTGTTTGGCTTGCATGTCTGTGTCTTTTCGTGTGTGTTTGTGTCTGAGTGTGTGAGTGTGTCTGCAAGTTTGTGCGGGCATACATTACTATGCCTGTATTCGTCTCCTTTCCTTCCATAAACAGTAGCTCTGGTGGTTAGCAGATCGCTGACAAAAGAGGGGCATCATTTAAAGGTGAGGAAGTAAAAGATGGAGAAAAAAAAAAGAAAGAAAGATGGCGTTCATTCTGTCCACCCCCAACTTTATTGCTACGTCTATTTTTACCACAGGAATGCCGATGGAGGGAGATAGATGTGTAAATCACTGTCCACACACCCTCAGAGGACTGGTGAGAAAGAGAGTAGGGGGTGGGGGTCGTTCTGGGACCAGCGCGTTAGTTCCCTGCCTGACCCCATCGCCATGTTTATTGGCTGCCACTCGAATCCATATTTGACATGTTTGTTATGTTTAGAAGTAGCCGTGCAAGCTATACATTATTCCCAAAGAGCCATAAACTGAGACATGTTATTCCCCCTTCGGGTTTATGTTATTCCTCATAAACATAAAGCTCATTGTTGCCACTCGGTAGTAATTTATGCGCAAGGAGAGACATGTAATTTACACCTAGGTGTGTGTGCTCTTTCTGCCTGTGTCAGAGTCATTAAATCACAAGATTCTCCTCCTGTATTTTTCACTCAACATAATCATCAGTTTTTTTTCTCCCTGTCAAAGCCTGTTGTTAGACAGTTGGACAAAACAGTGCACAGCTGTTCCAAGACTATAACTGCTCTTCAGGAGGCTCTTGTGCATCAAGGCTCCAGAACAATATAGGGTGATGGTATTAGCTGGGAAAGAAGGTGCATGCTGCCAAGACTGGATTGCATTGAAAACAAGAGACAGCTGTGCCCCTCTGCGTTAGAGTTCTGGGGACATGTAAAAGGCTAAACAAAGAGTACACTATGACCCGGCTGTCTCTCTGCGCCTTGGAGTGGAGCGAAGTTAGTTTAGCGAAGGGCAGCAGTCTAGATGTTGGGAGTAAGGAAGGGAGAGGGGGATGGGGGAAGCGAAAAAGCGAGTGCGAGCGCAAACGCTGAAATCAAAATGGCATGAAGGAAAATTCTGGCGGGAGATGGCGGAGCCCCCCCATCACTCCTGTCAGAGCTAATCTCTTCAGGTCCCCCCCCCCTGCAGGCCCTGCAAGATTCATCCCCCTCTTCGCGTCTCAGGTACCCTTTTCTCCCAGCCTGTGTACGCAGTGGTGGAATGCTCCATAGCCGCCAGCCCGGGGAGCGTCCCCCACCCCGCCACCCCCACCCTGCACCGAGGCTCAGTTGATCCCACACCCCTCCATTCCATCTTCCGCCAAGTCTCCTTTCTCCCCCCAGCAGTCGAGAAGCACAAAAGGTCTTTTGCAGTTCACATGTGTGATGCTAATGTGTTTCCGCTGTGGATTAAAAAAGAAACAAATGTATCATAAGTTACGTCACTGACCTGTCTAGGAATTGGCTGCATTGACCTTTGTGCTCAGTTGGTGGGATGCGTTGCGAATTGCGAGTGGTAAGGCCTTGTCTATGAGGTATCCTTCTGGCTTGAGCGATCTTCACACAGCGGGTAGATGACCTCCTCCCTTCACCTCTTTAATCCATCCCCGAATTCCTGGAAAAATTCTATTGCGGCCCTCTGCCTTCATAGCGAAGGCTTTTAATTGGCTCCCTCGCTGTTGGTGGAATGTGATGGTTGCTAAGCACAGTCTTTTGTTATCCAGAGCCTTCTGTGTCCTAGAGGGCATTATTCCCCATAGTCTTGCTCAGACCCAGAGGTTCCAATGGGACTCATAAGCCACACCTGTTGCGGTGTGACCTGATGAGGCCTGAAGAGGGATGATTCGTTTACCAGAACGTTCACAGAGCTCTCATGCGCTTGGGCACAAACACACGAACCGGAGGTGTGTGTGTGTGGTTTTATGGTTTGCATATCTGTGGTCTCGCAGCCTCTTCTTATGTCCCTACACCTCATAAACCCACAAGCACCACTAGGACGACGCGCCCCCACCCTACACACACACACACAGACACACACAGACGCACACACACGCACACACGTAAACACACCTGCCTGAGGCCTGATGCGGGCCCTGTGGATAATCTGCCTGTCAGCAGCCTGTCAGCCTCTTTCCTGGTGCCCTCTCGCGCGTCCGCACCACACCGCACTGCTGACTGAGGGATCTGCACAGCCTCCCGCTGGGCCGGGCCTCTTGAAGCTACCGCAGCCACCGCCTCCCAAAGCCTCCATGTGCTGCAAGCGCATACAGTACATTGACACACGCACACACACACACTCACACACTCACACATGGGCTATATATAAATATATATAACGGAACCCAAAGCAGAACATCGGTCTTCAATTTCCATGCGTTTTTCTTGGTTCCTTATCATGGTTTCTGTGTCTGTCTGGCATCCTAGTGGCAGCGCCAGCTTAGTGAGTCCTCCATCTTTGAGGGCACCTTTCCTACCTCTCTCCTGGCATCTCCACTCCCAGTGCCTAGCCTCTTCCCTTTTGGCACGGTGACAGGCGCTCTCAAGCATCTCTCTGCTGGCACATCTGTGCTGGGCCTCAGATCTTAAGGACTCCTCAGCCCTCTCCTCCGTCTCTACCACCCCTTTTTATCCTTACACACACACACACACACACGTGTGCCTTCCTGTTCCTGCCTCTGCTCCTGCGTCTCTCTGTCGCCGCTTGATCTGCAGTTTTTGATAAGCTTTTTATCGCCCTTCCCCAGAGGGCCTGGGTTGGGTGGGGAGGAGGGGAACGGGAATGGCAGAGGCGGTCGGAAGAGGAGCGGCTGGAAAGGGCCGGGATGGGATGGTAGGGAGGGAGGGAGGGAGGGTGAGTTCCCTCCTGCTGTTGCTTTGCACGTGGAGGTCAAAGCCTCCGGGACGGGCATCAAGCATGGAAACGGGGGACGAGTGGCGTGCGTGCGCGCGTAGGTTGCGTACACCCCCCCCCGGGTCAGACGCTGACAACAGCTGACTTAACATCACGGCACTGAACACCGCCATTACACTTGGCTTGGGTGGCGGCGGTGGTGGAGGGGGGGTAATTGGATCCACAAATCAGCGGGTGTGTACAGGTTTATAGTGGAGCGCTGCCTTTATGGCGCCATATTTCACGGCCCGGTGGGGAGCCTTGTCACGGGCATTTTTTGACGCGGTGGGTGGCAGCAGGCGGGCAGATGGGCAGACCGTTGCAGGTGAGTGGCCGCTGCTTAGCTCCGCCGGTTCATGAGGTTGCCAGTTTTTGGAGAATGAAAAGTGATTACGTGCCGCGAGACTGCCAGAGGGTGCAGACAATTAGCTCTCTCTCATGCACACAGTAAGCACAGCTCAATCTGAAGCCAGAACTCCTGAACACCAACAATGACAGCAGCAACAAACAACAACGAAAAAAAAATGGCTGCTCCTGTTGTTTTCCCGGCTGGCACTGTGGAACACATCATCTTATTTATGAGCCTGTCTGCCATGTAATGGTGGTTGATAATAACCTGTCCCCGCAACACTTGAGGCCTTGTTGGCTTAGAGTCCGCGGGAGGGGGGTGTGGGTGGGTCTCTAGAGGTTGACCCAGGGCCTCCGGTAATGGTGAGCTAACGGAGGTCGAGTTTCCTTCCTCCCTCTCCCCCAGTACAAACTGCGTCTCCTTCCCTCTTTCTTGTTCTCTCCCTCCTTCTCTCTCTCCCCCATCTCTCTCTTTCTCTTTCGCTCTCTCTCTTTCCCTCTCCCTCTCCCTCCCTCCCTCTTTCTCGTTCTCTCTCTCTCTCCCTCTGCTGATGTTGTTTGGTTGTGAAGGAGGCAGAGGGAGATGGAACACAATGAGGAGGTGCAGGACAGCATCTCAGCCTGGAGATAATGCTCTGGCTGTGCTGGGGCTTGGGCTGGGGCTGGTGCCCTGTTGACATAATGAAAATGTCAGGGACTGTGGCAGAACTCTGTGGCCATGCGGAGGCCGCCCGCCGCCTCTTGTTCTGCTGTGCCTCAAATGACCACAGCTGTGAAACTTGTGAATAACATTACCTTGTGGACAAGGACAGGTTTTTCTTTTCTTTTCTGTTTTTTATTTTTCTGAAATGAAATTTCTGTTTCTCAATTCTCTTCCTCCGCTCTTCTCTTTCTCCCTTATTTCTGAGTGTTTACTTTCTGACCTGTTCAGCACTGTATGTTACAGTTCTTCACTGAGCATCTTTTCCCTGGGCTGTGTTTATGACGTTATTGAATGTTCTGTCATTATTCTCTGCCAGGAGATATGTATCCTCAAGGGTCATGTGAAGGTGAAATGGGGAAAAAAAATATTGGTGTGGTGTGAGAAGTCTCAAGAATCAAAAGCACTTTCCTTTTCAATTTCAACTTTTTTCATTTCAACTTTTCTTGTCCTGATCCGACCCCAATTGTGCCTCTCTCTCTCTCTCTCTCTCTCTCTCTCTCTCTCTCTCTCTCTCTGTCACCCCATCTCCCTCTTTCCACTTCCCTCCATCTCTCTGCTTCCATCCTTTTCCTCACTGGACTATAACTACTCTTTGTGCAAATGAGCTGAAGGGAGGATTAATTGTTTTTTGCCAGTAAACAGGGCAACCACTGACAGCCTTGCTTATTTGCATCCCAGCGTGCTCCCATATGTTGTCTGAAATCTGTTCTTTCTTGGCTTGTTAGCCCAGCTCCTGGGACCACCATTTTTTCCTTCTTCTTCTTCTTCTTGGTCTTCTCCAGGCGTGTAAAGGCTGAGTTTGGGCCTGGTTCCAAGAACCACACAAAGTGGCCTGAGGTAGCTCAACATTAACAGCACTCATTCACACGCACGCACACACACACACACACACACACACACACACACACCCGTCTGTCTTGTCTTCACAACCCAAGTCAGTAACAGAGCGTCTCTGTACCTTTTGTCAGGCAACAGCAGGAGCGACATGGGCTCAGGGGTCATTTCTACTTTCAGTAATTAAAAGTTAGAGAGTCGAAAGAGCGAGAGACATGGAGAAAAAGACAGAGAGAGAGAGAGGGAGGCGACGAGGAGGCTAACTTGGCTCTCCCTTGGCCCTTGTTTCGTAAGTTAGTTATGTAAATTGATTCCCTGTTTCCATTTGATGCCTTGTTGCTATTAGCTGAAGGCAGTGCTACATTCCCCCAGTGTCTGGTGAGGGATCAGAGCTTTACTCATTCTCTACTAGCCTTTAGGCTGCCGTGGCTGTCGAGGAGCTGTGCTGACTGCAGCCTCTGAAGCTGTCCAGGAGCCCACTGTTCTGAGTCTCAATATAGAACATCTGCTACAGAAAGAATAGTTATTATGAAGCTTGCCATGGAGAGGACAGTGAGGTCTTTGCCTTTGATCACATTGTGTTTGTTTCTTTTCTGTCTGTCTGCGGAATATTTTATTATTTATTAAGCGGTCTCGCTCAGCCCAGGGTTTGAATATATATTTATACAGATACATGCAAGTGCACTGTGTTTCTTCAGATCAAGAGTGAAGAATTTTGTGCTCAGAAGTTGAAAGATATCTGCCTCAGTGATGACCAAACTTCAGGCAAGAGCTCTTGCCTCATATGGCTATCTTTTATGTTTGCCATGAGACATTTGCCGTCACGCTGTCAGTGAATCAAGCCCCTCGCAGTGTCACAGACATAAAAAATATATAGGGCATGCACACAAGATGCACACACGCACAAGGTACATGCAAGTACACACACACATACACACAAACGTACACACAGGCGTTGTATTTATATATTAAAAGGATAGTGATATTTTTATCTTCCTCATGTCAGTCATAAGTCATCTTCATTGCAACTGTACCTCAGATGCCTCTTCTCATTAGGTGAAGCCTGGACGATTTGACCCTTGCCTTAATCCTATAAATTCAACCACTGGAAGGTCGTTGTTTAAGTCTGGATGTTGCTGTGTGTGTGTGTGTGTGTGTGTGTGTGTGTGTTTGGGGGTTGGGATTTGGCAATTGTGAATTACGCAGGATGTGCCCCTGGAGGAGCAGTGTCAGGGATGAGCTAGACTGACGCTATCAGGGGCTGACGTTGCTCCCAGCGGCCACCTGAACCCCTGGGATTTGACGAATTTTCAGACACTGATGAAAACGTCAGTCAAAGGGATGCTGAGGACTCGCAGAAAGGATTTGGCCTCAGCTGTAATGCATAACAAAACTGGGAAAGAAAGAAAAAAAATCACATACACACACACACACACACACACACACACACACATACTTCTGCTCTCTTTACAGGCAGGTCAATCTGTCACTTTCGTACGGTTAATCCACTTGGTTTGGCTGACATTAATTTCTCTTTTCTACCTCCTGTCTTCTTAACCTCTACATATTTTCTGCCTGTTGGTGTCTATATTAAGACTTGTGGGACGTCCTTAAATACAACTGTCAGTGAAGAGCTATGTAAGAGAGCCATTTCCTACTCTAATTTATGTAACTGTTCTCCATGGATTGTTATCGTCCTTATTCAAACAAATTCTGAGGAGCTGTTTAGCTGACACGTCGCCATGCCTCTTCTCTGAACAAGCCTGTTAGGACCCCAGCGTATGTTAACTGATGGAGGAAGCGAAAAAAAAGTGATGTATTTCAATCAAACCTCGCGAGAAGAATATCTTTTTAAGAGCTCCCTTTGACTCGTTAATCTCAGCTCGACAGATGAAATATTTAAGTGCCGATCCTACAGTGCAACCACATCAAGGGGATCAAAATTTTCCCTGCGCCGAAAAGATCAAAGCTCATATTAGTATTACAAGTCAAGCTCAACTCTGATTAGGTACCAGCTATTTGCTAGTTCTGCAGAGACTCAGAATGCTACTGCCGCTCCCCAGCGTTTTCCTCTCTTTGGTTTAGGTAGCAGTTGGTCAGTAATTGATGTATTAATTACTCCTCCGGAATATATCAAATGTCCATTAGCACACTGAAGTGAAAGCTGAAGAGAATAAGGCACATGGCTGACAGCCATGTGGTGCCATCAGCACTTTTACACCGAGTCACTCAAGCTCTAGCAACCATGAGTCTTTAGCATATTGTTTTCCAGTAAATTAGGATCTTTCGAGACAGGGGCAGCTTTTGTTTCTGGGCGCTTAACAGGTGTTGAGATATTTTGCGTGCAGAACAGATTGTCATCAGTTCATTGTATTCTCCAGTTGCAAAACAAGGCTTGTCTTCTTTTCCGGTCCACAGCTGCCCATAGGCAATTTGTGGTTCTGTTGTCTTCCATTTTTTTTCTATTTATTTATTTATTTTGAAAGGTTAGTGTGTATGTGTATGTGTGTGTGTGAGTTGTACATTCTTTGTAGTACCAATAGCCCGAGGTGTCTGTTGCAGGGGTGAGGATTGAATCAGAATGAGATCGGCAGGGTGTCAGTCCACTTGAGCGCACCAACACAGGCCTCGCACTGCTTATCTTCACATGAGGAAGATTGAGAGCCCGCCCTCTCGCTCAAATATGCAATTAATGTGATGAATGAGTCAAAGAACCATCACATGCATGATGAAGGGCACTCATGTCTGTCTGTCTGTCTGTCTGTCAGTGTAGACAGGGGATAACTGCCACCGGTTCAACATAAAATAAGCCTCATCACTGGAGTGAGATTTCACTGCTGTGATTACAGTTTGGCAATGGAAACTGAGACACATTGAGAACTACTTGAGTTTCAGTCTCCTATTTTGTGGGGGGGTGGGGGGTGCGGGGGTTGTAGAGCTGATATAGGGTTCATTCTCAACTAGCTGCTAGCTGTGCTTTTTAGTAAATGCTCTAAGTAAATTCTTTGTCCAGCATTTCAGATGCTGAAGCTGTTCTAGAAAGATATTATATGACCTTCAGTGGTTTGTCTTGTATGCAAGGCTATGCAAAACAGTATTCCTGTGAGAATGTGAAGTGATTTTGAGTGTGCCACTGTGGTGCAGGTGTGTGTAGGTGCGTGTGTGTGTGTGGGTGCGTGTGTGTGTGTGTGTGCGTGTTTGTGTGTGGGTGCGTGTGTGTGTGTGTGTGTGTGTGGGTGGGTGCGTGTGCTTGCGCAGGCACCCTGTGTGCATGTACATGCCTGAGGAAAGAGAAAAAATTTGCAAGCATTTTGCAAATGCAAACTGCTGAGGCAGTGAAGGCCCCACATCAATCTCCCCTCCTCCGATCAAATGTTTGCTTTGTCCCTCTTTGAGGGATTACATTTTAATGGTGGTGAGCAGCAAGCCCTCAGAGATATAGGCGGATTCCGCTGCCTCTCCCCACTCTCTGCAGGAAGGGGCCCCTCAAAACGGTGAGGTTGCCCCCATCTCCCTCCCCAACCTTAGCCCTCCCATCCACACACACACACATAAACACACACACATTCACCCCTCTCTGCCCTCATACAGTCTCTCCCACACATACTTCCTATGACCACACCTCCCCACTCCCCAGCTCTGGCAGGCCCCTAGCAAACTGCAGCCCTCCTCAGCCCCCTGCCTCGCGCTTGCGGCGGGCTTCTGTGGGGGGGGGGGGGGGGGGGGGGGGGGGGGGG
>JAVQKI010042680.1:0-10771 GCA_036025975.1 Nematalosa erebi
TCTATCTATCTATAGCTTATTTGTGTGTAGAGTTTGTCATAAAGTTAAATGGAAGAATAGTGCAATAGTGCATTGTGTTGTGTTAATCATACCCTGCCATTCTATCAGACGGATGTGGATGAGTGCTAATATAATGGATTGTGTGTGTGTCTGCGTGCGCGTGTCTTGGTGTGTTTCAGCATCTGGTACATTGACATGCAAACACAGGACTGACATTTAAACCTGACCTCACGCAAATGAGCGCCCCTGCTCACCTCGGGTGGAGCTTCGGCAGTCAAGTCCGTCCGTATATACCGTCATGCCCTGCGAGGGGAGAGAGAGAGAGGATGTCCGTAATTCACCGGACCTTTCGCATCGAGCAAAATGATTATTTGCAGCATTGGACTTCCTGCCAGGTCGATTGACTTCTGAGGGAGGGATGCAGGGTTGATCTTGTAAAGGGCATCGGGAGATGTATCACCTTTTTAAAAGATCATTTGAACTAGTTAATGGAGGACGCGAATAAATGTCTCCCATTGAGAAAAGTCAATTAAATAGACATTTTTATAACATATGATATGCTTCACTAGATTAACACACAACCCCTCGCGCACTGAATCATCCCCCTTCTCCTGTTGTTGCGCTAACAGATGCTTTGTAAAAATAGGCTGCTGTTTTGGAGTGTTACTGGCCTATAAGTCATTTTCCTCAGTCAATAATTCACCTAGGCTCCCTGTGTGGCGACGCTTCTCGGCGCTGGCCCGATGGTGCCTCCTGTTAATTTGTATTAATGTCAGATCGTTTCCCTAGGAGATGGATGTGTGCGCATACTCTGTGCTGCCAGGCAAGAAATTGGATTCATTAAGGGGACAGGAGGTTGTTGGGTCCGGAGCCTTATAATTTCAGGTCATTGATTTACCATGGACAAACAGGAGAGGGAGAGAGAGAGAGACAGAGACAGAGACAGAGACAGAGACAGAGACAGAGTGAGAGAGTCTTAGCGAGAGAGAGAGCGATAAATAGAAAAAAGGAAAGAGAGAATGAATGAGACAGAAAGAGAAAGGGAGAACGGAAACACATTAGCCCAAGCAAGGCCATGACAGAGACCAGAGACACAAAAACCATCGCTAGCAATTCCGCTTCGGCCATGCCAAGGGAGTACAGAGGAACGCATGCAACAATAGAGCAGTGAGCACAGTCTTCTAGCTCTATGCACATTTCCTTTGTGAGTTTCAAAAATCACTACAAGACCTTGAGAAGCGTTGAGAGCCTCTCCCTATAACTAAGACCATCTTTCACAAGGCAAAGCTGAACACAAGTCATAATGACACAGAGCGCAAAACTGACACTGACCCTACCACAGCTGTCACTTGGAGAGTAATGTTGTGCCCCAAACCCCCCCCCCCCCTCCCCTCCTTACTGGAAACGGCACATATCCTTTTCTGTCTCTACCCATTTGGACTGTAGCGTGTGTTTATGGTCTGTGCGCCTAATGGGTGGGAGATGGGTGCCTGGAGATCACGACAGATGTGGGAGAAGAGACGGCCTCAGGTGATGGATGCGGCCTGGGGAAAAAACTTCCCCCCTAAAAAAAAAAAAAAAAAGCCTTCTGTTTAGTGTCTTTGTCACTGACCCATGAACTTTTCCCCATCTACACACAAACACACACGCACACACAAACACACGTGTGTGAACATAAACACACACTGACAGACACGCACACATACATACACTTTCGCTGTTGTGACATATGCGCTCTGTACACTTTGCGGACTAGGATTTTGGCAGGGAGGCTTTCATAGTGGGAGGGCGCGTGGCGGCTCCGGGCTCAGCTTCTGACCTCAGTTCCGCTCCATTCTTAGCAGACGTTAAATGAGAGGGTCGGTCTTTGATGTGCAAGATGTCTTGGACACGATACAAGCTAGCTAGGGAAGGCAAATGGCTCATTAGCTGGAGTTTTTCGCTATTTTATTTTGGAAAGCCCGAGTTATGCTCTGGGAAATGGGTCTAAGTAAACAGAGGGGTTTGCTGAGTGGGAACACACACACACACACACACACACACCCCTACACACACATATACATACATACATACAGAAATTGTAGAGGAACATATTTGAAAGGGATCTTCAGTGTACTGTATACATCACCAGATAAAAAAGTGAAACAGTTCCAAACTGAAGAGGGCGGAAGGTGGGGGTTGGGTATTTGCCTCCCATACTGCTAAAGATAAATATTGCCTCACAGCTCTGTTATAAGTTTTTACAGAGTTTTTACAAACAAGAGTGGTCCTTACTTCGATGCAAAAAACTGATTGAATAGATTTGGCATGACTCATCCTTGACTAAAACATGGACATATGCTTCTTATGTGTTAAATCTTTTGCCCTCCCATGGTGTACACATTTTATTTTACTCGTGAGCGCTTATAAATGGAAAATAGTCCTCCGGTGTCATCAGCCCATCAGCGTTAAACAGTCTTTACACCGTAGGAGGTCCATCAACACCTGGCATCATTAATAAGGCCTTTTCACACACTGAGATGTGGCTAACCATTTGTTAAAGCGCTGTATTGTTCCAGTATCTATAAATCTTTCTCCATCTGGCTGAATGGCAGAATACGTGTCTCCACCATGAGTTGTGAAGTTCATTTTTCACATTTCTTCCATGACCCTGCTTTCAACTGTCCTGGGTGACCTGCGATTAGTCGTATAGGCTTCTGTTGCCATGATCAGGCCCTATTGAGGAGAGGTCATCAGAGGTCAAATCATCAGTGGTCAAACGAAGGTCTCTGCTTGTGGTTTATAAACTTCAGCCATAACGTATGGCCTTGCCCTCTTGCCATTCTTTCAGAGCCTGGAAAGATCTATAGCTGCAGTGTGATTTTCGAGGGGCCAGGGCTTTCAGTGGGAGTTCTTTCATGAGGAGAAAACCTAGGTAGCGTAAGCATCAGTAAATGATTTCTCTGGGTTCTGAAAAAGATTGTGGATGACCAGGCAGTGTATCAACAAATAGGTCAAAGGGGCGACAGGGTCACATGAGGTCATCCAGTAAGTGCTTTACTTTTTTTTTCTGGCCAACATTTGTCACCAGGTAAACTCAGTTCAGTTCAAAAGCAGATTGTATGATCTCAGTAGAAGTGTAATATATAGTGATATTTTAGCCCCGATGTCGACAGCCCTGAACTCAGTAAAGAGAAAATAAGCATTTCTGTGAAAACTGTGGTGGCCTCTGTTGTATCTAAGTGGTGAAATGCTAAGAAGTCATTAGAGAGACCGGGGAGTAATTTACTTAGAGCAGGAAAACCATCAATAATGGACACACACACACACACTTTCTGGTAAGAGGCAGAGCTCCTAGCTAATGAAATTGAGGTGATCTCATCTGTACGGAAGAGCTTGATGCTTGAAGTCCAGGCGTGCGTGTATGACAAATGCAAAACAATGTCAAGATTAAAGATTGCTCCAAATGTCTAAGCCAGGGGCATTACGGATTTTGCCAAGAAGGCTGGTTTTAGTGCCTTATCTGTATTCAGTGGGTTCAGGAAACAAGACAGAAAGCATTCTGATGCTAAATAAGCAGGTATGGGTATTCTTTTCATAGAGCTTTGGTTAGATCTTGCCATTTTCCACAGAATTGGACTGATATGTCATTAAATGCATGCTTTACAATTTAAGTTATCAAAACTTGGGAATTAACATTACCCTGTCCTTAAAACTCAAATTAAATGTTACAGAAATATATTTGTTTGGCACTAAGCTCAGTTGTCTCAAAGAGTTTGAGAACATACCCTGTCTTTGTGTTATGACAGCAGTACAGTAATGTGCTCTTAAATAGCAATTTATCTGCCAGTAACCAAACATTGTTTTTTCAGGGATAAATGTGTCTCCACAATCACAAACCACAGTAAGCAGATACATTGGCAACAAAACATTTTCAACTTGGTAACTTTGCTTGGAAACATGCTTTCGGTGGTGGGTTTCAGATTTGTGGGTTACACAGTGCGAGCATTAGAATCAAAATGTGAAGAGAATTCTGTTGTCTTTGAGCAATGGGGTGATTGGCTGAGCCATTGGAAGACAAAGCCCTTTGTTAGTTCTGTGTTTTCACAGCATTGGTGGCTTTTAAAAGGCAAAACTGGTCAAACAGAATGCAGAAATGACAGCATTTTTTTATGGAAGTGAAATATCAACAATCGTCTGTGCGAGACAGGGTTTTATTAAACAAAAGCTAAAAGCAGAGTGAAAGCCTGTGCTTTCCCTCACTGCTGATGTGTACTGATATATTTAGTGCAAAAAGACTGTCTGTGTACACTTAAGGTTTGGATCATTCCTGCTGCTCTTAACCTCTCCCCCGTACTGTAATTAAAGTTGTGCGTGTGTGTGTGTGTGTGTGTGTGTGTGTGTGTGTGTGTTGGAGACCGCGTGCGTGTGCAAGCGTGGGGGCACACTGACGCAATGAGAGTGTTCGCATATGTGTCTAGGGTATTTCTAGTGCCTTATCTTGGTAAACATCTATTCATGTTTGTCTCCGAGAGTGTGTGTGTCTGTGTGTGTCCCTGTTTTCTGTGTATATATATGTGCCTGCCTCAGTGGGTGTCTGTCTGAGTGTTAGCCTGTGTGTGTGTGTGTGTGTGTGTGTGTGTGTGTGTGTGTGTGTGTGTGTGTGTGCGTGCGAGCGCTCGCACGTGTGTGTGGGCCATGCATAAATGAAAGGCAACAATGTCTTTCCGCCAGGGGCCTGGAGCTGTCTCTGTGTTTACGGCCAAACGCGGCACGCTGACAGGCAGCCCCAGCAGGGCCCGTGCCACCCTCCGTATGGTAGCTAGTCATTAGATACATCTCCCCCTGTGGCTGAGAGGCGCATCTCGCCCTCTTCTCTCATTCCTCCACAGGGCTAATTTAGCTGCCGCAGACTGTCGCACTGATATTTCCCCACTCTGGCCAAACAGATAAGTCATACATGGCTAAGCCTAACAAAAGATCACTCTAAGCCCCAAGCGGATGCTGCTCTATAGAGCAGACGCCCTGTGCTGAAGTGTCATAGTCTTGTGATGGGGGAAGAGGGAGCTATACTTGGATTTAAAAACAGGGTGCCTGCGTTGTGTGAACAGAGACCATGTGTTTAATTTTTATCCACTTTTATTTTGCAATATGACCAATATTTTATCATATTCAAGTGTGTATGAAAAAAAGTTAAGTCACTGATTTATTCTTTCAAAAAGCTAAATACATTAAGCATTGGATCAAGGCACATACAAGACAGGCCAAAGGGCATACAATGCACTTTGGTCTTAAGTTGTAAAGAACAACAAAATCGTGGCAACATAAAAGTGGCTTAAATTGGAAAAAATACAAATAATATTTATTATTCAAAGAACAAAAATAGCCGACACTTTGTATTCCAAAAAAGCCAAAATGTAATTCTTACCATATCATTTTTTTTACTGCCCAGAATATATTACTTTTGAAGGGCAATGTTGACATTTATGTATGGAACACTGTACTGAAAGCTCTGATGTTGTTTTCCCTTGTTGACTTGAACAATTGAGATTTGTTGTCTCCTGTGTCACCTTGTCTGCCCTGGTTTCACTAGATCGTGTGAAGATCTCTGTGTGCTTAAATGTCTCCCATGCTGTGACTCACTAAGTAACACTGAAGACACAGGAGTTTCAGTCCAGGGAACACTGTGCTGTGGGTCTGCATGTCTCTGACTACTGGGAGTAATCTATCTCCACAAGCAAAACAAAGCAGAGAAATATAGTCTGACACTACTCCTCCTTGGTTAACTCTTTAACTAGGATTCCAGGCACAAGCCCTGCGTTGCCATGACACTGTAGTATATGCGCTGTGCTCTTCCCTAGGCAAGACAAAATGGCCGAATTCCCTCCTTGTATTTAGTCAGCTGTGCCCTATTTTCCCTAGGTATTCTTGTTTTTGCCTTTTCCATTTTCCTTTTTTTCTGACAGAAACATAGCAAAAAGAATGACCTGTGCTTTACACTACAAGTTCTCTAAAATCTGATTGTTCAACACAGCAATGAAACCCACTTTCACAGTTGACAAGTCATCATATTTCAGTAGAACACAAAGTTTTTTTTTAATTGGTCAGAAACCTTAAGCAAAGGAAATACAGTACAAATTACTACAAATCTCTAAAATATAGAATTGCAGTTTGTGACTGCATTCACTGTCAGCTCAGTGACGGCCTGCAATTTGAACATTTGTCTTTTAATAAATTGTCCTTAAATATAAATTATATGGCAAATGTACAGAACATTGCTTTCTCAGTCTCTTTAGATCCAGTGTGTTGCAAAAGACCAACTATTTCTCAAGTCACTTATTCATGATCGAATGTCTTTTTTTGTTTGTTTTGCTTTAAGTCTGTGTGTAGTATCATGAGTGAGAATGGTCTGAATCTGGTATTCCACTGTCTCTATAGCTTCTGTTGTTCATGCTGTTCTTCATGTCATTGGGCGGACTTTTGTAGAGGCTTAAGCCATTAGGAGGGAAAATAGTGTGTATCACAAACTCCTCCTTGGACACGGGCATGTGGTTTATCGGAATCATCTGAAAAGATGCCTCCCTAATCTCAAGGATGGAATTGTCCTTCTTTGTTCCGGCCTCGGCGTAGTCATCCTTCCTCCGCCGGCCTTTGTTGTACGTGCAATTTCTGGAAAACAGAGAGCCGTTCCGGTGCACATACCAGCACACCAGTGCCAACATAATGATGGCCAAAAGTGCCACAGCCCCTCCAATAATAGCAGCTAAAGGCAGACTTGAATTTTTGTAAGGCTCCTTCTCTTGTTCCCTGTTCAAGGTGGTGGTGGGGTTGTACGCTTTCAGGGAGCTGGTCTCTGTCTCTATGCAAACGGGGGCCTCATCCGACAGGTAAATGTTACTTGTCTCCATGGGAACCATGCATATCCGATAGGCTGACTCGGGCTCGAGGGCGGTGAGGAGATACTCGGTTCTCTCCCCTTGTACTATAGTCTCCGTGATGGACCCAAAGGCAGGGCTGTGTCCCAGCTTCAGCCAGCTGAGCCTCAGAGCCGTCATGGGCTGGGACACCCTCCAAGAAATGTGGACAGTCTCTGCGCTGCTGGACTTGACGTTGATCGTAATTATCTTTCTACCCGATGGCGTGGTGCTACGGAAGTTTTTGCTTATATCCGGCTGTTTGACCACAGGTCTTTTAGTCACATATGAGGGCCACTGTGGCTTGGAGGGCGGCAGCGTGTTGGACACTGTCGTGGTTTCATAGATGGACGGTACATCCTCATCTGTGCAATCGAATAGCTCTGTGGAAAGATCTTTGATAGCCATGCCTTTCACCTTGTCTGGACCCTGGCACATGAAGCCCCGCACGTTTACCTTTGCGGGCAGAGTGCGCAGCCAATCACGAACCCACTTCATGTGGCAGTTGCAATACCAAGGGTTGTTCCGCAGCAGCAGCTGGGTGAGGTTATCCAGGTCGTCAAAGACACCTAGCGGCAGACTGCTTAGGTTGTTGCCTGACAGATCCAAACGATAGAGTTGCCTCAGGAAAGCGAAAGCCCCTGATGGCACCCGGTTGATGTGGTTGTCCTGCAGCTGCAGCTTCTCAAGGCTGGTGCCGGGCAAGTTGGCTGGTGGTGACGTCAACGAATTGCGCATCAGTGAGAGCTCTGTCAAATTGATGAGGTTCACAAACGCCATCTCCCCAATGCCCCGGTTGTTGAGGAGGTTCCCGTCGAGCACCAGCCGCTTAAGGTTGATGAGGTCCTGCAGCGACTGCTCCGAAATAGAGGAGATGCGGTTGTCGTCAAAACGCAGCTCCTCGATGGTCATCGGAAGACCGGAGGGGATGGTGCTCAGATGGTTTCGGGACAGGAAAAGCAGCCGCAAGTGGTTGCTGTCCCTGAATGCCCCCTCTTCAATACTGACTGCTGACACAGAGTTATCATCCAGGTGTAGCTCCTCGATGAACGGGATCTGAGCCAGTGAGGAGTGGGTGATCATGCGAATGTTGTTCTCTTGCAGGTGAAGCTCCTTCACATTCAGAGGCAGGTTGGTCGGGAACTCGTCCAGGTTGTTGCAGTATAGATAAATCTTCTCCACGTTGACCAGCCTGCGCAGGTCAGAGGGAATCCCCGCACTCTTTATGCGATTATTCTGCAAGAATAGGACTGTGGCATCCTCTGGTATTCCGCTTGGGATAGAGGTCAGCTCTCGGTCGTTACAGTAGATGAATGTTCCATCACAGCGACACTGGTTGGGACAGGCAGAGGAGACCAGTGGACTGGCCATACATAAGAGTAATCCAGCTTGGATGAGGAAGGCAAGGAGGATTTTGAATCTGTTCTGGCACACCATCTTGAGAGTCGTCTGTAGAGTAGATGGAATATGCCGAAATCCCCTGGAGGAAAAGGAGGGGGGAAAAAAAAACAGAACAGCAAATTTAATGCACAAGGCCTTTTGAGGAAAAACACCATCATGCTCTAATAATTACTGCTTGTATGAATGCAGCCTCAAGCACCTTTTCTTTCTAAATGATGCAATTTAAGACACCGTGTTTCCTGTTAAATTAATCAGAAGTGGCCACTGATATTGTCACACTGGAAAACAAATTAAAAAGCACAAATGCATGCCTGCCTGTGGTGATGTAATATTTTCATTAAAGTCATTTTTGAGGGGAAAAAAGGTACTCGTGAAATAAGTAGTCTACACATTCAGTGAAAGAATGTTAAAACCCTTTACTTTAAGAGCCTGACTGACTAGAGTGCCTGTGTTGTAGTTTGTAGCTCTCTCCTCCTGGCTGCTGTAATATAATAGCAGCAGGAGTAGGACCTAGTTGTTTTACACATTTCCTCAGTGAGACTGTGTGTTTCAAGGCTGCCTTTCATGGCAGCAGACTGCATGGGTGAACAAGTCAGGCCTTGTTGATTAACTGTTGTAAAACCCTCCTGCTCTTTCACCCAGCATCTCTCCCGGATTTGCATCCGTGGTGGGGCATTTCAGATTAGGCTTTCCCTCTCTTGCAAGGTGCGGAGAGGGGAGGAGGAGATAAAAAAAATTCTCCATGAATACTGATGGAGAGAGGTAAAAGGTGTGTAAGCTATTGATTTTCTGCTTTGTTTGAACTGTCGGGAATTTTGGTTCTAATCACATGTAAAATAGTTTCTCAATTTAAATGTAATCTCCTGAATAAATTCAAGACATTTACTGGTGGAATTACTTGAATCGATTATCTTGCATTGTTACTACAGACACCTAAAGCAGAAAACAGCGCACAGCAGAAGAATAAAGGAAATAGCCAAAGCAACAGCAAGTCTTTTCCACTGTCTTTTTGCAGTTAATACTAAACAATACAATATGTGGACTAGTTTGCTTCCTGGCCATTTCTTTTTTCTGTGTCTATTGAAGTGTGGTTTTCTGTTTAATTAGTCTAATACTGATTTATTACTTTAATTATGCACCGCTGTCGTGACCCCTCTTCCTGCTCTTCTCATTAGAAACTGTGGTTGGGTCAGTCAAGCGGAGAGGGGCACAGCCATTCATATTTGTCATACCTGATTTAAAAGAACCAGCAAATCCTCTGCAGCCACTGGCAATCCAATGAGGCCCCTAAGCTCCTCTTTCTTCTTCCTTGTGGGAGCCGTTTGTCTACGTCGTTTGAGGGGTCTCTTTGGTTAGATCCTGACCCGGTCAGTATTTGCTGAACTGATCCTTGTTTGTGCGGCTGACCTCTTGTGGTGTTCTGTGGTGTCCAGAGTTCATGCCATCAAAGCCTTTGCCATGGTAGATAAACCTATAAAAGTAAGCTCCTCTGTGCTGAGACAAACCTCAGGCTTCCTGCTCCGATGCTTGCATGCAATTCGGCGAATAATAAAGAAAAAACAAACGGCACATGCAGAATCCCTTTTATGCGCTAGAGCAAAAGCTTGGACCCAGAAATTAGACTCTTTTGTGTTTGTCCGGGGCTCCTTGGTGGGATGGAATAGGCCGAGACGACAACAGATCCTCTCCCCCTATGCAGACTGAACCTGGCATAGAGGCCCAAGCTAAATCTGACCCATGTCAAGCTGCCGTATCGGAGGCTCAAATCCACGACCGCTCACTTCCGAACACCCAGCCCTCCGGCTATCCCAGAATCCTGTTCTTTCACTCCAGGCTCTGGCATGAATAATATATCCAGCCTCGTGGCTCCGAGGGAACACCGCACACTGGCGTTGTTGGCGTTGTCGCCGGTGTCCCGGTCCCCACCTCTTTCTCCACGGGAACCTGTGGTCTCTTCTGTCAGACGCCCACTCTGTTTCCCATGCTGCTCCTCTCTTCAGGGCACTATCTGGAAACACAATCGGAGGGGAAACATGTTAAGTCATCTCACCTCTTTGCCAGCAGCATTTCACAGCTAAATTCCAGACTTCTCATATGAACCTTGTTTGCTAGTTCCATATCTAAAAGATCTAATTCAGGGAGGGAAGACGAAGAAGAAAAAGAAAAAACGCCTGAAAGTTCAGTGTTCTGGTATTACATTTCCACCCTATACTGCCTTTGAGGGAGAGGGCTGAACGGACTTGAATTCCCAGGCACTGATTTTAGTGTGCTGTTACAGCTGATTGCTGTATAGTTACCCATTAAGCCGAATGAAAGATTGAGTTTCTAAGATAGATAGAGCACTTTTTTACCCTGAGGTACATGGTTTGATCCTTAAAAACACCACTAAATAACACAAAATGACATAACTATAATTATCACCACGTGCAGATCAAGTTTGGAGCCACAATAATCATTAAATGTCTCCTGCATTTAGA
>JAVQKI010043066.1:0-14257 GCA_036025975.1 Nematalosa erebi
GAAATGCTTCCACCTCACTGAAAATATTGAAATATTATTTTAATAGCTTCAATTTCCACTATATTCATTTTAAATGCACTGCTGTTGTTTTTCTTTTTATTCTCTAACTAAAACTGTAACCCTGAGGCATTGGAATGGCTTAAGAGAAATGTAAAAGGGAAACGCATCCTCTTTTGTAGTCCCCACAGAGGTATTGTGTAACACTAATGTAAACCTAGCTCCCTGAGCACGGGGCAACACTACCCAACAGCACATTCCTCAGGCCCACTCACGTTCTCTAGACAGGTGCTGTCCTTGTCCTTGTTGAGGTAGTGGTGCTGCCAGAAGCGCAGCAGGTGGTGGAAGTTGTTGAGCAGGCAGCCGGGGTACTTGTCTGCATACTCCTTCTCACGGAAGGCGCCCAGGTAGAAGGGCAGCTTGCCCCGCCGCCGAGCCAGCATCAGGATCACCAGGCTGGTGTTCAGGCAGCTCACGTTCTCCTGCGGGACGCACAGAGCAATAAGGTTTTAAGGAGCAGCAGGTGCTGTGTCAAAAGACACTTATGGTGATGTGACCTGCAAGGTCCACTACAGCTCAGAACTGTTAGACATATTATGAGATTACAATTTGTATTACAATATATTCATATTTCTACAACATTACTGTATTACAATGAACACCTGGAATCCAGTGTAAATAGGAGCATGTTCATTGCATTTAGGTACGCATTATGGAGAATATCTCTGATCTTTATTCAAAGATGCGAGGCAGACTCCAAATGGCAGGAGTATTTACTATCAGAGATGAATATGATATCACAGCCGGGTGCTAAAAATATAAACCTCTACCTGCATAAACAGCAGTAGTAGTGGGAGTAGTAGTAGTGGACAAGCTACAAACTTGACTGTGAGCACATACTATATTCAGGTCAGACCTGAAGAAACACTGCAGCTCTATGTAATGCCTTTGCCTTTTTGAGAGCAACCCCACAGCTCTACCACACAAAGTGGTTTAAGGAGACACATTCTCAGGTGCTATGGGACACAGTGCTACTGACAGAAAACATCAAGGCTGATAAAGGTTGGGGGTGGGGCATCATCACCTGTGTGAGGGTCTGCACATTGATGATGTTGACCAGTCTGAAGAGAAATACGAGTCTGTTCTCCACACGGGCCATGTAGGAGAGGAGGGCACATTCAGACAACACCTCAACCACTGAAAAGACAGCGGGGGGGGGGGGAGGGAGAGAAAAAACATTAAATTCAAATTTGCCACTTTGCCCAGACAAACAAGTTACATAATTCACATGCAGTTGCGTGCAAGAAGAAGTATCCTCACAGCTCACAGCTTCAAACAAAGTCAATATGCTGTAGCTACAGTATCCACAAAACAAAACAATAGCAAACCTTTACAGCACATGCTTCAAATGCTTTGAATAGGTGGCATACCTTTCATGTCATCTGTCTGGCTCTCAAAGCGGTCTAGCGAGAGAACTATACACCGCACCAGCATGTTGGAGTCCACTAATGAGCTGTTGATCTGATTTAAGAACATCTGGAACTGGTAAAACAAACAAACCAACAAGCTTTGTAAACAATCATTGGAAAACAAATGGGGAAGATTTGCTAAGAATTTCACACTTCCGCTTCCAAGCAGCTGTGACTTCAGGTTCTGGGGTAGAGCTTAAATACCTTCTCTTCAGTGTTGACGTATTTGTTGAAGCGCTTGAAGGCGTCCAGGTTGAACTTCATGAGCTCCCCTAGCAGGTCAAAGTAGCTCTGGAGCACGTCACGAGACTTACAGCCACTGTCAATGATGCAGTAAAGTATGTGCTGCAGAGAGAGGGGGAGAAAGGTTGGAGAGAAATGGTCAGACAAGGACAGAGACAGAGAAATAGACAGATAGGTAGATAGATAGATGGATAGACAGATTAATAGATAGATAGATAAATAAAGAAAGAGAGAGAGAGACGGGAGGAGAAGGAGAGAGGGAAGGAAGAAAAGGAGGCTAGGAAAGCAAGGATGGAGCACATTAAACAGATCAACTATGTGTGAGTCTGAAGCATCAGCTAGCAAGCAGATGGCAGTGGTATGAGGGCTGGCAGCCTGTGGAGCGTGGAGCTGGGACTGTGTAGGGTTGGGCCGGTGTGGGCTTACCTCCAGCAGCCCTCGCTTCAGCAGGAACACCTGGTCCGCATACGAGGTGGCCCCTCGCAGGAAACTCTCCACCGCTCTCGCCTGCCAGAATCTATACACACAGACAGACAGACACACAGACAGACACACAGACAGATTGGAGTTGGGAAAAAAATATGAAGGAATACACAAGACAGTTATGAATGAGTGTGTGTGATTGTGCTTGTGTCTTTATATTTACACAAAACAAAATAGGACTGAACTCTTTACCTGAAAGAGGAATCAGCTGGTTCTTTTTTCATGACAGAAATTAGACGCGTTAATAAGCCCTTCTTTCCATCACACACCAGATTCCTGGAAAACCAAACATTCATAAATGGGTGACATCAGCCAGGGAAGCAAACACAGAATCATCTTTGAGAACCTCTTTTGCAAATTTGCCTGTACCTGTCAGTGTTGACGAGCGCCTCGACCTCTGGAATATTTGCCTTGAGCGAGATCGCACTAAGTTCATTCAACTCCTGATTGTTGAGAAGCAGGTACTTGTTTCTAAAAGTAGGTCAAACAGCAGCAAATTTACAAAGGGGAGCATGCCAGGACACAACACAAGATACATGGAGGGAAGCCTTGAGAAACCGTTCTGACCTTCAAACGCAGTCACGGGAGTGCGCTTACAAGCAGCACTGAGATGTGATTAGCTGAGAAACTTCAAACTGAAACTTGTTGGGTTGCGTGACATTATTACTGGGATTGCTTTGAGTGTCTATTAAGACTAAGCTTGATGCATTACAAGTACATACTAAGATAAACAACATAATGCATTTAAATGACCGTGACATTAGTACCACCATGTAATAACAACAAAAACATAAATCGTTTGAAACCAACAGTGCACAAGTTCAGTGATTCCACCTCCTAATCCTGATTAACTTCATGAGCATATAAAAACTCCTGACACTCACTCATGATGGTCACTGAAGCTCTGGAGCAACCTGAGGAACTGGATCTTGAAGGAGATTTCCTACAAAACACAGAGGGGCACACAGCAAGCCTTAATGCATTGCACTCATCACTTCAGCCTAGTACAGTCGCCTACTGAACTGTATTACGCACTGTATGAGTCACCAGACAGAACCTTCCAAATGACAGCTCTTTAATATGACACCTATACTAAAAACACTTTAAATCATGATAAACAACATTATTTACAGATGAAGTATTGTATGTAACAGTCAGTGTTAGTTACAGTGTCAGTGAAGAATGGCATCACAATCAAAGATGTTTTATCATAGCAGTGACTTACAGGGCTGCAGTCACAGTTTTGATTCTGGGCGTGTAGCACGTGATTGGACGTGTGTTTCCTCCAGATGAGTTTGTCAAACAGGTTATTGAGTCCAGGAATTAATTTGAACTCAGCAAGCATTCTGTGAACCTGTTGGACAGAACCACAGCATTTTCAATATCAGGAATGCATACAGGCTTTCATTTTCATTGGTTCCGCCTGTAAAAAGTTTTCAGATGCGTCTTGGAAGCTGCATCAATGACAATAGACTTTGCCGTATCTGAAGCAAAAGAGAGTTTGGATATGTTGTCTGGGACAGTCCAGAAGTGCAAGTAGTGGACAAGAAAGCAAGGTCAAGGTGGTGGCCATTAACTCTGTTGATAGGTTGTAGATGAAATAGAATGATGATGGAGCCAGCAGAAAATGTTCAACACTGAAATACACCCACTCAAAATACACAACTTCAACTTGACCGCATGATGTCTGCGCCACATACCTGATTTCTCTGTCTACCCATGAGCATGACGCATAGCACATAGAGCACCTCCACCTTGTACATGATCTCGTGGACAATCTTCATGGACTGCGGTAACCGATGGCCCAGTGGACTTGCCGTAAGAGAGCTCTCGTCTGAGGACTCTGAACAAGGACACAAACAAAAGGGCCAATGTAATTAGTACAGGTCAGTGAGCACTGGTGCATCCAAGAGGCATGGAATAACTCATCATTGTGTAAATGTGCTATTTTTAGGTAATATTATATATTGTTGCAGCCATACAATAATTTCATATGTTTTAATAGAATTTTTTTTTGTTGTTCTCCCTTTAGTTCATTTTTAAAGCCATACCCTACAGAACTTACTGGCAGTGCAAAGGACAAATTAAGGAATGAAAATAATGGTTTTGGCAACTTAACAAGTTAACAAAAATAGGAATAAATACATTAAATCAGTTAAAAAAAAAAACAATAAGAATAATAAAACATATATACATAAATAATTAAAATGAACAAAAAAAAGAAAAGAAAAATGAAGTGGCATCTAACCCGTGCTGCTCTGCTCGGCCTCCTCTGTGGCCATCTGCATGAGTGCGTCCAGCACCAGGGCGTTGTCCAGCCACGCGTGCCAGTCCTCCAGGTCCTGCAGGAAGGTGGCCGTGCCTGTGGCCTCAGACACCTTCCTAGTGGCCAGCTTACACAGACGCTCAATGAAGCCCGGGATGTTCAGCAAGGTCACTGCCACAGGACACAGACCAGATGATCAATAGTCATCCGAATATCCAAACAGTATAGCATTTGAACAAAGTCTCACTTGCTGTTCCAACACGACTGGCCATGACTATAATATATCCTACTATCAAGCATGGCTCATAAACTTCCAATAGAAAATTATGATTATGACTACAGCAATAACCTAAAAAAAAAAAATGAGAGCAGAAATGATCTCTGGCAAGCTGCCACACATCAAGCACTGACATGTTTATCTGACAAGCAAGGCTACCTTCAACCACGGACCACGTGTGTAACTGTTATCAAACATTTTTAGTCATCTACTTGCATCAGACTACTCTGCCTATTGCACTTGCACAAAAACCCTATCACAATACCAAGTCAAACATGCTTCGGGGACTTTCAATATATGCTTATAGTATTTTGCAGACTCTTAGGTCTAAAGTGACACCAAAAAAATTCTGAGATCATTAACAATCAAAAAAAAAAAAAAAAAAACATGTATCCCAAACAAAACGAACCAAAAACATGTAGACAAGTGCATGATTTTGGTAGGTGGTGATAGCAACTGCATATGGCAATGAAAATAATAAATCATACATTCTGATCTCAATACTCTTAGAGGAAATGCACACCGTTGTGGTGGACACTTACCTTGGTTGACTTCGGCGCGAGATGGGCAGGCGTTGGCCTTTTGCTGGGCATTCCTGGCAAGAAGTGTGTGCTTGTCGTCGGCACCGACGTCCGGCTCGGAGATGGTTACGGAGAGGATGCGGCAGAAGTTAGCTAGTTGCTGCTGGTTGAAGCTCTGCACCAGGTTGGCCAGGTTGGGGATGTCCTCCAGCTGGATCATCTCCTGATGGGCAAGGAAGAGAACAAGGAGGAGGAGGAGAGGGAGAGGAAGGCACAGGATGTTACAGCAGCACTTAACTGGAGTCAGGGTCTAAAGCTAGCTGGCTGGTCTTGCAAACACCACCAACCGCGCAGCTGGCACTGACAAAATCTTCAGATCTCTATACATACATACAGACCATCTTGTCTTGGGAATAAGGTCATTACTGAAGGAATGGCAGCACATTTTAATTCACAACAACAACAACAACCACCTTTCGGACACCAAGAATGTCCTCAATCAGCGTGGCGGTTTGCAAAAAGGTCTTCTTGTTGGAAGTGAGCGTGAAGAGGAACATGATGAAGTCGTCCCGTGACGCAAGGCTTTTTGTGATCCCGTCTGTCTGTAGTGGACAAAAATAAAAGCGCCATTCTGGGATGAGCACCAAGAGTAGCTAGTCTGCCCAAGCCAAGGCAGATGTTTAATCAGGAAATCTTATTGCCAAACGCCAAGGAGCTCTACAGGAATTCAGGACTGATCTTAATCTTGTCTTCAGTAACTGAGGCTTAATATCACAGTTGTGCAAAGAAAAAAAAAACACCTCTCAGCTTAGGAGCTTGAAAGTGTACTTACGCAAATGCAGCAATTGTAGAGAACACTCAGACAATCTTTGACGAGGTCATCACTCACTGTAATGTTGAAAAAATGCATAACTATGCTTACGAATGAACACTTTAAAAGGAAATTAGAAATGATCAAAACTGACAAAACAGTACTTACTCTTTGGGGCATCTTTCGGCGTAGAGAGCGTAGGCCTCATGAGAATCTCCACTAGCAACTATCAGAAGAGACAGAAATCATTACCAACACTGTAACAGAGCACGAACATCTTCATGCCAAAAATAAATCTTCAGAAGTCATATCTAGTGTATGCCATGATGAACTTTCAGATCTCCACAAGCCACATCTCTGCCACAAGGAATTTTCAGCTCTCCATAGAAGAAACTTTTAGATCTCCACAGGCAGCATCCATGCCATAATGTCCTGCATCACAGATTCTATGACCAACAATGTCTGACGCCAAGCACTTAAACTTAATTATTTAAAGACTAAGGTCAGCAGTAAGTGACTTTTTGTAAGATTAGATTATTTGGGGCACACTCAGAACTCAACTTAAGAGTTGAGAGAACTGAGGGCCAAACTGACCTAAAGGTTTGTGAATTCACAAAGCTAATGCACTACAACATAAAATTGTAACAGAGGAAAAACTGACACAGAATAAAAAAAAAAAGGCTTGCCCTGTCATGACATATCACCAGCCCTTATTATCAGGAAGATCACATTCAACTTCATTCCAGTTATTCAGGCTTGGGCAACCGTTTCTGTATCACAAGGTAAATTACTGGCAGCACATAAAACGAAAATGGGGCTACTTCACTTGTTTCGCTTCTTTCATATGCATGACAATTACTCCCAAGTCACCAACACAAAACAAAAAAGTACTGTTTTGGCGAGGAAAACATCAAAGCATTCTAATGAAAGTACTCACATCAACTCCACCAAAAAGATCAAATGTGTAGGTGTTAGGATATGTGGACTCTTGGGAAGTCTTCCTCTCCTCTGTGACAAAAGACATAGCCTCCATGGACAGCAGTGATGACATTTCCTGTCAATTCAATGTGATGTTAAAATACATGCCTATATAAGCTGCAAACCTTCTGTGAGCAAGAAATGAGCGACTGCCCTTTACAGGAGATAACTACATAAATTTCTGAAATAAACATTTAATATTTTGAGGCATGGGAGATACCAAGACAATCTACAGACTATTAATGTGGAAAGCATCAGTGTATAAAGATTGGTACCTTGACCACATTGTGGATCTGGGACAGGTCACTGTTAGGGCGGCTGTTCTCGTACAGTCTTCGCAGTAGGATGGGGATACCCTGCCATCGAGCCTGCTTATCCCTCTCTAAAAGTAGGGCTTCTGGAATCTGGGGAGGCAACCACAACAGCCCATTGCGATAATGTTTTGGACAGGAGGAAAACATGCATGCAACAACAACGACCTAGGTTCAAAGTTTCAAAAATGCTTGGGCAATTACACACTTATCCTGCTCATCTCACTGACGACATTGTTAGTCATTTAATGGTTCAGAGCAGTGGAATGTTTCTCTGTCCTTCATTAAGGGACCACCAAACAAATCACAATGTCTCACAGCGTCTTAATAAGTTTGTTGCACGCAGTGAAGATGTGAAACACTAACCGTGGGAATTCTAAAATATTGCACGTTAAAGTAACCACAACAGTCGATTCTAATTCGATTACAGGTTATACGAGTGAACTGGCTGTGGTATCTGCAGTCAGTCAGCTGTCACTGTCAATCCAGAGGGTAGTACACTACAGGAGTGGCTAAAATCATCAGTGTCAAAATACATGTCTTGAATACGAGCTCAGTAACAGACAACACTATCTCCTGTTTTTTCTTTAGGAGCTTTCAAACATTTAATTACATCAACATACCATTAACGTTATTTGCGCTATCTAATAAGGCGACTAGAGAAGCAACAATAGAGAGATTTTGTGGTGAATGACCGTTGACAGACGGCAATTATGACTTAGCTAACGTTAAGTACACAGTGACTATTTAGCAGTCCAGTATTTTGCAATCCAAAGGTAACCACCTCGCTGCCTAGCCTACTGTTATTTCTATTATGATAAATATTTCAAGAAAAATGTGTTAACATTTAATCGAAATGACTGTTTCACGACTGCCAGCTAACGAACAAACTTGATGTTATGGGCTTGATGTTTGAGAAAGGGTAATGATCAGTTAATGATAACGATAACGTCAACCAACACATATCAAAAGCTAGCAGTCCTTCTACGGTCAGCATAGACTGTAAATAAGCGGTCGAGATAATGTTTGAAAAAGCAAACCAGATTGCTGTGAGCCTTAGCAAAAGTTAGCCTAGCTCATCAGGTCTCATTGCTTAGGTTAATCCTTCAAGTTACATAACTAATTTTCGTTAGCAGATCACGTCAAGCGTGAAAACATTTCCACAGTAAGCATGTTTATTTTACAACGTTACACGTTATTCTCTGTCTAGACAGTCTATGTTCATCAAACGATTAGTTATAGCATTAGCCAACAGTTAGCAACATTTGCTACTGAATCAAGTAAGCTAGCCAGCAATGTAAGGTTACAGCCTTGGCTCATAAACTAGCTGGCTAGCTTGCTAACTACATTAGCTGGTGGCCTTCACATCTGGAGTAAATTAAGCCGTCAAAACAGCGAAATATAGGATGTCTTTACCTGTGTTCCTCGTTTCATGCCATGGCCTGTGATCTGTCCATGTCTGATCCTCGTAAGGATATTATTACTACGGTTTTTTCGACTTAGAAATGTACGAGGGGACTCCAACCCCACTGGCGTCGCCATTACTTCTCTTCCCTGAACTCCTCGATAAAACAGGAAGCTGAGGTGGTCGCTGGGACACATCTATTTATTAAGGTAAAATAGCGTCATCTAACGGTCAGTTTTAGGGACAAACTAGGATAATGCTTAGACCTCTATCCAAACCAAAGCAATAAAGGATAGTATTTTTACTGGAGACTAGTTTTTTGAATCATAAAATCTGAATTGTCTTCTAAATTTTAAAAGCTGATTGTCCTCTGAATATTAATGACAAACGTCAAGGTGGCTGAATATTAAAGGTACACTATGAGACCCTACATAATGTCACTTCTGTTGATGTTTCAGTAAATACTAAAATACCAAACAAAATGACACTCTCAAACTCACCTTAATAAATGAATTTTGTTCACTGCCCCCTATGAAACACACTCACCAAACTTCCCCGAACCATCTTGTTGGTGTTTGGCTAGAACATAGTTTGCTATGTTGCGGTGCACAGCCTGTGCCCCTAGTGTTTGTTTGAGGTTTACATCTCCTGTGTTGTCTCCTGAGACCGGGCTTTTTTTTTACAGTGTATTCAGGGGGCAGGCTGCAAGCTGATCAAGGGGAGGTGCCTACCAACTGAGACAAAAAAAGAAATTGTGCTAAAAACCATGCAAGATCTCATATTGCACCTATAAATAATGCCCATAAATAATGCCCATAGCAAAATGTCTGCTGCTGTACATCCCAGGAGAGTGAATGTTAGAATAAAACCTCATTCTACAGTTTACAGTGCAAATGAAAATCCACGCTGTAATTCCTAGACATTCCAGCATGTATCAAGATAACTGCTCCTGCTTCGGATTACTCTCTGAGACAATAGGATCAAGAGTAATTGAAAGTGATCTCTACTTCCTTAAAGCAGATGGTTACGATGGCAGTCCGTGTAGAGGGGAAAGCAGTGGGGTCAAGTTTAAGCCAGCTGAGGTCAACATCCAGTGTCAAGTGCATGCGTGCACGTATGCATGGGAATGTTTGCATTGGGATTATTAAATCTGAATGACCATGATGTCCTGTCATACATCTTGAGTCTCGTGTAATTTAGCAGGGGATTTGGTTCTGAGAGAAGACAAATCCTAACCCCCTAAGTCTTATGTAATTAGTATAGGAAATTCTGACTTGTTTGAGAAGAAATCGCTCCCGCTCACTCCAAACCTCAAAAAATACATAAATAAATACATAAATAAAACATATAGGCTAAACACACAAGACAGTTTTATTGCATATATTGCATATATTTAAAGACAAATGACTGCTAATAAAAAAAAAAACAATGCAGCTAGAAGTTTAATCTTTGCGAATGGTGGTGGGTGGTAGAACAGTCAGAGAGCTTGCAGTGCATTAGTGAATGTGGAACAGTTTATTGATCTTTTGAGTCAGCACTTTAAGTTAAAGAAAGACAAGCACAGCAGACTTACAAAACTGTATTTTCAATTCCTATCTAGCGCCAGACTTGACACATCCAATAAACTTCTCCTTTGCAGTGTTCTGAAAAAAAAAAAAACATCTTGTAAGAGAGCGAGAGAGAGAGAATGGGCATGAATCATCTTTCATATATCTCTTCTGGAACATCAGAAGCCCTCCTTCAAGCATGTGTGATGTGTGGGTGTTTGCCGCTATTCAGTTGGTGTGTGCCAACCTGCCAGGATTAGTGTTGGGAGCTTGGTATGGATAGGACTGTGTGCCATACTCCCCCTCCAACCCCCTTCCTCTTTCTTTCATTCTTTCTTTCTTTCTTTCTCTCTCTCTCTCTCACACACACACACACACACACACACACACACACACACACACACACACACACACACACACACTATATGGCTCTGATACAGACCTATATATTCATTTTTTTTTTTTTTAGACTTCCATGCTTCACAGTTGTCGTGACTTCTCAGCTAGCACAATCCACTGACATCCCCATGTAAGAAGATGTATTGCACCGATTTTTAAAGTCCCAATTACGTAACAGAAATTCACTCCTAAGCTCTTCCTGTAACAACAAAAGGAAACAAGTCTAAAAACTATGCACAATCACTTGTCTTTGCTCTCATCTGCCACCAACATGTTACAGCAACTTCCATTTTGTTTTGTAATTTATTGATTAGTTTTTCCTATCCACAGGATGGCAGGTACATCTTTCAGGATGATTATCCAATTATGTGCATGTGTGTAAATGACTAGATGCTGGTGCCATCATTCCCTCTGCAGCTAATTGCTATGGGACCAAACAGAGTCTCTAGTGGCCCCCAGCGAACAAGGCCAATGCAGTGTGACAGCAATCACAGACATCAGTCTCACCATGACCAAGAGGTGCTGACAGCAGCAAACCCACCCACATGGACACAGGGGAGAGCAGCAGGAGAACAGAGGTGAGAATGGGGGAAAGAGTTCAATATCATATACAGGAACGGTGCATTTTCTCTATACACAAAATGAACCACAAAAAGTGGACCCATGTCCACATGTCACAGTGCGTTTGAGTTCCAATAAGCAGCTTATACATATACATAGATGTTCACATGCAAACATGTTTACATGAACAGGGACATATCACGAGGAAATGTAGAGCTAGAGACAGCTATCGAGAAAACAGCCACTGAGGGAACAGAGCATGCTGTGTCAGTCAGTGGAGAGGCAGGGCAGAGCCCTGAATGGGGGATGCAGGGAAGAGAGGGAGGAAGGGAGGGAGGGAGGGAGAGCGAGAGAGCGAGGCTGAGAGGGAGGGGGGATTGGGGGAGAGATTACAGGAGCTTGGGTGGTGGTGTCAGCCAGGCTCAGCACTCAGTCGGAGAACGGACACACGTCACGAGCACGCTGGTCCTGAAGCTGCCGAGAGGGAAGAAAATGCAAAGAATTTACATCTCACCAAAGACCTGAACAAGAGAGGAAGACAAGGTCCCTGAGCCCAGAGAGGGATTGTAAAACCTGAGGGGAAAACAAGGCTGCAGTTTTTGCTTACGTGGAGATTTGTCTTGTGAAAGGATTCTTCAGAGTCAAGTCCTGTGGGAAAAACAAAGACGAAGGCTGTGGGAATGGAACTAACAGAGCATGCAGTGAGTGGGGATCCTTTTTTGGGTGAGCATTTGAGGAAGCTGCCATGCATTGTGATGTCTCTGTGAATATTTCATCACTTGTTTTTTGAAACTCTGCATGGGGGTTGAGTGACAAGGAAACTTTGTCTCTTTTGTTTTCATTTTTCTTTGACTAGAACTGGGATGCAGAACAACATTTATTTTTTATATCTATTGTATAAGTAATTTGTATTACTTTCAGTATGTTAATATGACTGCATATGATTCTGATGATTTCAGATGGTCTGTGAATGTTAACTCATCAATTTAGCAAAGTAGAATATTATGAATAAATCCTGTAGATATAAGTAAACAGTGTAAAAAAAATATAGTAATAAGGCAGAGGTCACTTTATTTGTTGTGTGCCCAAATACCCACTGCCCTGTGTACTGTTTGTAAATCCATGGTGTTGATCATGGGCTTGATGCTGTGCGTAGTCCTCATATCCCTCTTGGCTCAAGTCTCTGAGAGTAGCTGTCCTGCTGGCTGTTTATGTCCCGCTTACGTTGTGAGCTGCGGAGGCCTCAGTCTGGAAAAATTGCCTTTCCCTATTCCCTCCACCACCTGGACCCTGGACCTCAGCCACAACCGGCTGACGTGGCTCGGGGTGGGCAGCTTCTACGGCTTACCCAGGATGGGCCACCTGTGCCTGGCCCACAACCTGATCTCGCAGCTCAGCCCCGGGGCTTTCCAGAATGCCAGCGCCCTGCGGCACCTGGACCTCTCCTCCAACAAGCTGCAAGTGGTGGGCCGCCACCACTTCCTGGAGCTGACAGGCCTGGAGGAGCTGCTGCTCTTCAACAACCGGATCACACGGGTGGAGAGCACCGCTCTGATGGGCCTGAGTCGTCTCCGTCGCCTCTACCTCAGCTTCAACCACATCTCCGACTTCCCTTTCTTCTCCATCCGCAAGCACACCCACCCACACCTGGTCACCGTTGACCTGTCCTCCAATCACATGTCCCGGCTGCCCGTGGAGGATATTGCCCTTTGGCCAGCGTCTCATCAGAGGGGCCTGTTTCTGTTCAACAACTCACTGCTCTGCGACTGTGCCCTTTACACCATGTTCCGACACTGGGAGCAGAAGGGCTTTGAGTCGGTGCGAGATTTCAAGGACGAGTACCGGTGTCTGCTGTACGGTGACCCGCGGGCGTCTGTGCGCTTTTTCCGCCATGCCCGCTTTTTTGAGAACTGCACGGTGGGGAGGACCCTGTCGTTGGTGGCTCCCAAGGCCAACCTAGTGGTGTATGAGGGTGAGCTGGTAAGGTTGGACTGC
This sequence comes from Nematalosa erebi, assembly GCA_036025975.1. Taxonomy (NCBI): domain Eukaryota; kingdom Metazoa; phylum Chordata; class Actinopteri; order Clupeiformes; family Clupeidae; genus Nematalosa; species Nematalosa erebi. Next base: position 13,264 of record JAVQKI010043066.1, read on the forward strand.
ACCGGATCGACCGGCACCAGCGAGAACGTCTCCTTTTCCTGGATCTCGCCACACCCTGAGGGCATCAGCCAGCTGATTCAGAATGGCACCTTGCGCCTGAACCAGGATGGCAGCCTGGAGATCCCTTTTGCCAAGGTGGACGACATGGGCATCTACCAATGCACAGCCCTGGACAGGGTCCAGATGCTGAACGAGACACGGGAGGTGAACGTCACTGTGGTCTTAAGGCAGGCCTCAGAGGAGCCCTTCAATACGGGCTACACGACCCTGCTGGGCTGCATTGTGACTCTGGTGCTGATCCTCATGTACCTCTATCTGACCCCGTGCCGGTGCAGCTGCTGCAGGCCCCCGGCATCGCCTTCGCCTGGTGCAGGATCTGGCTCTCGTGAGGACCACTGCACATTGGCGTCCATCTTTGGGGCTCCATCCTCCCTGGTTGGCGGGGGTGGCGGGGGCGAACAGCTGCCCAGGAAGGTGCCTCCTCCTTCTTCATCGGTGGTGATGGACCGGAGGGTGGTCTTTCTGGAACCACTGCTGGAGGAGCAGAACGGACACCTGAAGGCCACCTTCACTCCAGAGCAGCTGGCCCAGTTCCAGTGGGAGACGGAGCGCTTGAACCCCACCGCCGCTGAACGCAATGCGGCTCTGTAGCCACGTCCACTGGGACAGCTGTCACAGGCTTTCTAAAAGTAATGTATCTTTTGATTTGGATTAGGGCACAAGACCAGATGCCTGAAACCCACAGTCAGCATATCTCTGCAGTTGTCGCTACCCTCTAGGTCTACAGGGACTACAGACTAACTCTGGCTGGAACTAATTCACCTCTCATTGACGGAACAAATGAACAATGGATTTGAGCTGTCCAGTGAAAGTAGTGGTTGTCATCAACATCTGTGGAAAGCTATCACAATTAATTATTCTGACAATACTTAAAGATCTTTCTTCATACTTTGTTGAGTAAAACATGAATGCTGATTATTGCATGGGCAATCCA
>JAVQKI010043531.1:0-10153 GCA_036025975.1 Nematalosa erebi
AAACAAGAACAGCAGTTGACTGACGTATATGACAGGCATTCGTAGCGCCCAATAAACGGCTCTGGACAATAATAAACCACACCTCCCCTACGAGATAACGAATACTATGGTCGCCAGACTAGCTAGTCTGCAGCCCCTGTGTTTATACATTAGATGTTCGGCCGTCTCATCTGTTGTTGAGCAGCCACTGGCTGTTGTTGTGCATCGTCTGTAGGGTGACAGACGGTAATGCACCCTAAACATTTTTCCACTATATGAGTCCCTGCGCAGCGGTTCATCAATTTGCGCAGCAGTTATGGCAAAAACGCCCAGACGGTTTGGTGATTCGGGCATATCCCTCTTGGATATTATGGTGGAATGCTGTGTGCTTATCGTATTTTGAAAGTTTTGTTGTATTTGTCCGAAATGTGCCCAATAAACGGCTCTGGACAATCGTAAACCACACCTCCCATTACGAGAAAATGAATAGGTGGGTTCCCAGACTAAATCTCACATTTAGTTTGACATCAGCGAGGTTAGGTTATACCAGAAGTATTCTGGTAATAAAGTGCACAGGGGTAGAGGCACCCATGAACTACCATGAACCATCTTGCTCTGCGTATCCACTATCTTTGGTGCTGCATGAAACATAAAAGGAACTAGCTCGTGCATGAAGGTCCGTGTTGGGCACGAGCTTCAATGCACGTGCATGTTGGTGGGCGGCTACAGCCAAACATTACTCAGAGCATTTCTTGAGGAGCCTTTGAGTAGTGGTGTCTCTAATGTTGCGCTTTTGAGCGACTCCACGCTTGTCCCCGAGCCACTTCTTCTTGCTATGTTGCAAGCAAGCTAGGTGCATTGTCACCACCATCCGGGCTGGATATCAAATCTCTTTTTAGAGAATATCCAATAACATTCAATGCAAGTTTTACTGTAAGTCCTTATGACACGACAGACAACTCAGAGGTATGACAGCATCAGTTTCTTATAGCCTTCTATCTCATACAAAGTCATGTAGCCTAGTCTTCATGGTCTTATTTGTTGTTTCTCTGATCCTCAAAAAAACAGAGCAAAAGGTGTTCGGTATGAGTTCAATACGGAACACGTCCTTTTTGACTCAAATACGGGAAAAATCTGTATTTTACGGAACTGTGGGCAGCCTATCCCTGGTGCTGGGCACAAGCTTGCACATAAGTGACATTTGCTTAGTTTATAGGCTACCTGCTGCTGACTTTCATCCAAATCAACTTTTTTTGGCGCATCCGCTCACACGCCTTCTATTTTTTTCTCTTCCTACCTTGAGCACCTGATCTATTTGCCCTCTCCATCCTGCCTCAAACAGATGCCCCACAACGTCAATGGGTGACAGGCTACTACCACTCTGGCTACTACTACGCTTTGCACACCGGCCGACAGTGTCTCCAACAATGTTAAACAAAAAAAAAAAAAAGAAAGAAAGAAGAGCGATGCATTGTTTGGATGTGGATTCATGTGCGCAAACATAGAAATATTGGAATGGATAACATTAAATATAAAAATATTACAGACTCCAGCGCTGACTGTTAGCTGTTGCAAATTGTAAATAACCAAGATGTCATATGGTGGTCTTATCGCCCTCTCACGATTAATTACTGACATTATTGCAAACTCGAACCCGAAAAGGAAAGACCATTGTGTAGTGGCCTTGTTTGAACATGAAATACCCGCGCGTGAAAAACTCTCCCTGTAGCACCCACATAATTTGAACACTGGTTTGCCTTTTCTATTGATCAGATACCTTGGTTTCTTACAATAATTTACAATGGATTATTACATGATCCGATAAAAGTATGAATAGTGTTGGGGAGTAACAGAATACATGTACCGGCCTTACATATTTAGATTACAAAAATTGAGTAACTGTGTTTCGGTACAGTTACAGTTAAAATAATGATAATCAGAATACAATTACTTTGTTTAAAATGCTGGATTACATTTACACACTGTATTGGCCCGGCATGTAGACACGTACATTGTTTTAAACTTGTAGTCCTGGCACCATGCACCATCGGTAAAGCGTCTTTTCTCTTTCTTGTAGTATCTCTAAATGAAACACGTCTTCAATGTTTGAGAACATGGTTATGAAACCATGTTTTTTTTTTTTTAACATGCCCTAGGCCTGCGACATATATTGAAAGATGACATATAGCCTAGCTTTTGCGCAAATAAAGTGCATGGGTTTACCAAATTAGCTCACTTTACTGTACATTGTGCCTTAACAGCGTGTCCTTATATACATCTCAATGATAAAATAAATGTTACAGTACAAAAACAAGCAAGATTTATTTCTGCACTTAAATTGTGAGGAGTAGCCTTCCAGTCAATACCGTTTGCAGCATATACATCAGGTTATGGGTCACTTTCCTTGAGGCTCACCAGGCATAAAACATAAATTGTCCTTGTTAGAGTGCATACAGTAAATTGACCTTGGCCAGAGTGTTCATACACAATGGAATTTAAATGTGCTGTACAAAAATAAAAGTAAAGTAGGCCTACAGTAGATGAAAGACAGTAAAAGTATATAAAATAATGAATAGAGGCTTAAAATAAAATGAATACAGGCATAAAATGATTAACATAAAGGTTAAAGTGCACAGAATATAAAAGGAAAGTGAATAAATAGCAAAAAATAGCAACAGTTTGGTTTTAAGTCTAGATTTGAACAGTAGGGGCATTTTTGATGTCATCAGGAAGTTAACTCCAAAACTGAACTGCATAGTAGCTGAAAGCCACTTCACCACACTTTGTTTTAACAGCAGGTTTTACCAGCAAATTTTTCTCCTGTGACCTGAGAGACCTATGTGGTGTGTATTTAGTCCAAGAGCATTAGCTCAAAATTGAGTCAAACCCGGAACAAATTTGTAACAAGCTGAATTTTTCAGGATATGTTCAGAATACCTCTAGAAAGAACATACTAAAAGTTCCCATGAATCCCCCCTAGTGCTCTCTGAGATATTCAAGATGGCGTCCAAAATTGCCGCCATTTGGAGATTTTTTCGTATCTCAGGCTTCAAACATAATACAAATGCAATGAAAATGTTGAAATATATGTTTTCTCATACAAGGACTCCAAATTCACCAAATTAACCAAGATTACAAGGTCATTGATATGACAATGACACGGAATTTACATACAAATTTGATGGTTGACATGATTGTGAGATATAACATAATGTAACCATGCATTCACACCAAGAGCGACCAAAACTGCAAAATCACCGGAAGTAATTGACGAGAGAATTGATGAGTAGGGATGTAACACTCAATCTACGATACAATATGATACGATTTTATATTTTTGTTATTATTATTATTATTATAAAGCTATATAAAATAGCAGTTTATCTTACATTTTCTGACAAAAATTGAGTTAAGAATTGAAATGGACCAAACCTGTGAAAACGATGTACAGTAATACATATGGCGGTACAGAAGGTGGTGCGTTCGCCGACTAGTCAGAGGTCAGGCAAGGACCGTTTCTTTTACTATCTATCAGTAAATGGCAGAGCTCCTATTAAAAGTTCTCTGGTAAACGGGCTCTAGCCTACACTTATCGTCCGGAACTACATGTTCTTCTAACATGCCTCTTTTCAGAGAAGGGCAGCCATGGCTTCAGACTTGTAATCGAAGGGTTGCAGGTTCGATTGCCGAACATGTAGTTCCAGTGGATGATTTCCATGACTGAAGTGCCCTAACCCCTCACTGCCTCCTGGGCGCTGCTGTAGTTGGCAGCCCTCTGTGACGGGTTAGTTTCACTAATTCCAATTGGATTAAAAGCAGAGACTGAATTTCCCTCATTCAATCTAAAGAGGATACATTTTAATGTGAAAGTTTGTGAAGTCTGTTTGTGAGTTACTTGGTGCAGTAGTTTAAATTCCATAGTGCTAACGTTAACATGGTTCTCTTGTAAATGGTGTGAAGTCAACAATCTTTGCTCTCTTGAAATAATTAGTGTGATGGTGGTACAGAGAGAGCGAACATCACAAAACAACTTCAGGGTTAGTTGTTTATGGGCATACGGGCATATGTAGGTTTTTACAGCCCAGCAAACACCCACATTGGCAAAATTTCTCTGGTTAACGTGCATTGATTCTGACAGGCGTCTACACAAACTGGCTAGGCTTGCTCAGCTGTGACTGTAGGCTATCTGTCTCTCATTCGCTTATTACAAAAACGTATCGCGATTCATTTTCATTTTAATCAATAGGAATTCGCACACAGTCGTATTGAAATTTCATCAATACACGGTACATCATTACATCCTAGTTCAAAGCAGTTTAACTTTATGCAAATTAGCTATGACTCGTTTTGGCTGCAAAACACTGACAACCAATTGGAATGCTGGTTCCTTTCAATAGATAGCGAAATCGAAGGTTCAAATCTCTCACGTAATGAGCGTCTTGAGTGACAAAAGCGGCAGAATTATTTTTAGCAGCTGCATTTTACCACCGACAAAAGCGATTCCCCAACTTTGGTAGCTCTTTGTGTGAACGTAAGACAACAATCAATCAGACAGCAATTTTCCTTCTATAACCATTGTAATGTATTGTGATGCATTATTATTCAGTGTCTACATTCAAGAAACTAATGATAAAATTTACTTACTTGCCCTTAAAAAACATGTATTTTTACCTTTAACTGCATTTTTATTAGATTTTAAACCTGAGATAAGGCTAAATCTCCAAATGGCGGCCTTTTTGGACGCCATCTTGAATATCTCAGAGAGCACATGGGGGATTCACAGGGACTTTTAGTATGTTATTCCTAAAGGTATTCTGAACATATCCTGAAAAATTCAGCTTGTTACAAATTTGTTCCGGGTATAACCCTATTACTACTGCACAAATTGCTGAAACATGTCAGATACGTAATTAGGTCCTGTCCCGTTTAGTTAAACACAAGCAGCAATGCTTTAAAGTCAATTCTGTAACTTACAGGAAGCCAGTGCAGGGACTTCACAATTGGAGTAATGTGGTCGGTTCTTTTTGTTCTTGACCCCAGCAGCATCGGAAGCCTATGTCGATTGCACAGGTAATGCACTTGACAGGAGCAATGATTGGAGCTCAACCAAATAAAAGCCATCTTCAAATGGCGTTCCAGTGTCACTGCAAAATGTATTGAACATTTAATGATGTTCTAAGATCATACCAGCAGCATTATTTTGGATAGAATCCAAACATGGCCTTCAAATGATTTTATTATGCCATAGTTGATTGCATTCAATCTTTAGCAATGAACTTAATATTGTGCAAACAATAATATGCATTTAAGGCACACATCACCCACTAAATAACCAGCTGCAACCCAAAAATATTAAAGTGATCTTAAATTTTCAGATTACGTTACTCACATAGAGTAATCGGAATATGTTACAGAATACATTGTAGAGCATGTATTGTGTAATTTGTAGTGGAATACATTTTAAAAGTAACTTGTCCAACATTGTGTATGAAGTCCTGCACTGTACCGGTTGTAGACATTAGGCCTATGTTAGAGTCCACGGGTCGGATCATAGGTCAAGTAGGCTATATAGATTTGGCTGATTTAAGTAGGCTATGTCCGTTTCAGACAACGCGTGAGGGACTATAATAGCCTACCTGATGTAAGAGAAGGTGTGCTGTCCAAATCGGCGCTGTCCAAAAAGGAGGTTTAACAAACACTGAGCCTGAGCTCGAGGTTAACTAAACCTGTGACGACTAACTCCAAACAGTCGGTTCCAAAATTCTAGTTCACGGCAAACTCAACAAGACGTCATGTATGGAGAGTTGACACCAGAAGTGTAAATAACTAGATGGCGTGCGCCTTATATTTAATGGGCGGAGCGGAAAAACAACTTGAGAGGCGTAGCATATGAGAAGGAGGAAGTAACAGTAGCCTAGCAAAAAAGTTGAATGGAGTGTGTATTTTCATCCCGGGTACAAATAGGTAATAGGGTAATAAAAACAGGCATGAAATCGAGTCAGGGGTGTGCGAAGGGCGACGTGCCGTATCGGAGCAGCCTACTTGATACACTAGCCTAGGCTACTTCATAAAACTCAGAGTAATCGCAATCCCTCCCTATGAATTACTCGATTTAACACATTGTGTGACATCCTATCCATGCCTGAGCTTACTATGATCCACAGATTTTCGGATGATGGTGAGGCATTGGCAAGCAACTAAAACATTCACAGCCAACTATGCAAATGAAACTATAGGCTGACACATTCGCCTATAGGCTGTGTGAGAATGTAGCAAACCGGTATGATGGAAAGCCAAAAAGCAATCTGGCAGTATAGTGGTTAACATTCAGAGACTGCATTTCCCTAAATTTCTGTTCAGCGAGCGCAGATTCAGTTTTGGACGGCTTCTACTCTGATTGCTCTTTTGTTTAACATGATATGGTGTTCCGCTTTGTCTCATGACCAGATTACCACCTCGAAAATGTTCTGATATACAAACGGCATGTTGGTAATTATCCCTTATATATGATGTTAATATGTGTTCAGCTATGACAGGTAATCTTGACCTGCAGGAGCCCGAGTTAAACAGTTACACAAGCACAGTTGCTTGTTTCCTCCTGTAAAACCGGACAGAGTGCTTATGTTGCCCATCTCCACCAATGGAGCTTTAGCTCTATCTTGTGGCGGTTAGGGACTGACTGCACTAGTTTATTACTGAACAAGAATTTTTGTGTGTTTTGACAGTTTTTGTTCAGAATGGTATGTTTTGACGGAAACAGCCTTGGCATAGCTGTGCACCAAAAATTTGAATTGGCTTGTGTGCTTGTGATACTTTGCTGAGGTTTTGCTTGGCACACCATGTCCCTTCTCCGCTTGAGTGGGCTGTGAACTGTGAGCACCGTCATGACCTCTGTATGCCTCTTGGTGGGCAGGCAACATGCCCTCTCAAACTGGACAAGGAACAGAGGTTTGACTCTTGAGTAGAGAGATACGTAGAGAGCTAGACGAAAGTAGACATTTCTATTCTTCCACAGCCTCACTAAGGCAGTCTGTTGTGTTCTTCTACGTTCAGCAACGGGAACATTAAACTCCGCCATCGGTTTGTTCATTATAACATTGTACACATCTTTACTCTGCTGTTTACTGCTGTTGTTCATACCTCATACATGACAGCCAAAGTTTACAGGTCAGAATAGTGGTTGGTTAATACCAGATCTGTTGGAAAAACAGTTATTGATGTAATTGTATGTAATCAATTCCATTCCATAATCTTGCTACTGCAGGATAATACATTTTGTATGGCCTTACATATGGCATATACAGTACACATTACAAAAATACAGAGAAAAATCTTATTATGTGTTAGCCTGGCTTTCGCGACTAAGCTTATTTGGTGTCTTATTTGTTTGGTGTGGCAGTAGTGTGGAATATGCAGGAGGATGCTATACAAACCCCAGTGCAAAAGCGGCAGCACAAATACAACCTTCTACAGGGGGACTATAGAGAGCATCCTCAGCAGTGACATCACAGCGTGGTCTGGTAACTGCACTGCTGCAGAAAGAAAGGCCCTGCAGAGGATCTTGAGGACGGCTGAAAACAACACAGGGACCTCTTTTCCCTCTCTCTCCGACAACTACAACACCCACTGTCTGTGCAAAGCCACGAGCATTGTTAAATACACATCAGTCCCATGGACAGGGCTCTACGCTAACTTTTTTTCATATTATCCATATTGAACTATGTTCTTCCCTTAACAGACGAGTTGATACATCTCTCTCATCTTGGTGCATGCACCCACTCACTCATTTAGCAAAGCACATTTCATTCATTAGAATCCTAGGGCCACTGCTGGTACGTGTGGGAGCGTGTGCAGGTTTGAGAGGATACAATGTTTTACGTAACATTTTGAGACTTAATGCAAGGTTAATGCAATGCTTGTCTGCAAGGGATAAATAAATTTTTACTTAAACTTGTACAGACTTGTTTTTTTTTTTTTTTTTTGCCATTGTTGCCTGAAATACTATTAAATTGACAGAAGCCTTGTTTTGATAGATAGCCTATTAAGTTCTATCATTCAATGGTATTTCTAACTGTGCCAGTGTCATGATTTAATTGTTTAGCCCAGGGGTGGGCAATTACTTTTTCCATGGGGCCACATGAGAAACAGAAAATATTGTGGAGGGCCGGGCCAAAAGCTTGAACTCAATTCTGCGTAATATTAGTTGCATTTCTTGTTTAGCCTATGTAGTTATCTGGTTGTCTGTCTTGCTCGCTGGTGAGGGGATGCTTCCTTGACGCAGGTAACAATTATGTGGGGTTGGAGCCTCGGGGGTGTGTCTGCTCTGGGCCTCGGCTAGGGTTAACGCAGCATAGGTGATGTCTGGAGTGGAGTGGTGGTGCGACAGTTAGGCTACAGTGTGTTGGCCTATTCGGAGGAAGGGATATGTTGAAGGCAGGGTTGGAATTAAATTTTCCAGTTGGGCCAAGGACATGATGGAAGAAGTTCGCACTTCACATCATGAACAACAATATAACAACGGTGAAAACAAAGGGTTGGGACAGAAGCTGTAGCTTGTAGTGCCATAGTCCACTGTAACAAACTCAAAGGCCCTTTCTTTAGTGTAATAAGAAAGACGGTCTGTGCTGAACTTATGTATGGGTTTGCGGCAGGCCGCGTATCTCATCTGTGGACATATTTCGCAGAGAGGTCACAAAGCCAAAGTAGCTGGAGATCTCTCTGTAGGCATCACATCTCTTGCGTAACATGCTAACTAAGACTAAAAAGTAAAACTATAAGACATATGATCAACCACTCACATGTGTATTTTCTGATGCTCTGAAAATGTAGCTTTTAAAATGAGTAATCTAATGGCAAGCTATCAAATTCAGATAATAGCTTCGCTCAGAAATGTAGTTAAACTAGTAGCTTCGCTACTTGTACTGTAGCTACTTCCCAACAATGATCTCTCAACATGACTTAGGACATGGAAATGAGTGAATAAAATGATAATGTAGTCATCCAGCTCGTAAAAAAGTAGAAGGTGAGTTAAATCGAATTGCGCATCTCGACATTGAGGCATGGGGAAGAAATATATACAGTATTTTTGACCTAGTTATATTTTGAGAAATTAGGTGACATTGTAGCCATGACGAGTCCACTAATATGTTGTTCAGTATGTTTCACAAAAACCAGAGTAAAGTGAATCATTTCTGTGTACAATATCCTGTTTCATTCGCCCCGCATACCTGTTTCAAATGCCCCAACTAGGCAGGCCGTTTGAAACAAATAACAACTTGCGTTCAAAGACAAAAAACAGAGCGATCGTTCGACATAGGCCTATGTATTAAATTACACTGGTAACTAAGGGGCAGATTCTCCCTTACGCGCTTAAGTCGATTTTTGCGCACCTCGACTTACTGTAAGCGCTTCTCGACTTATTCTACGAGCTCGACTTGGGACACGCCTTTCACACCAGAAAAGAGGCGGCGTAAGGAGAGGGGCGATTCAAGGCAAAAGGAGGCAGACTCAGTGGTGATGTCATCTGTAGTAGTTGTTTTCAAATCATGGAACGTAGATTTTGCCCAATGTCATTAAAACCCGTGGGAAAAGAGAGACCGCACTTCAGAAGTGAACAGGTTAGTTTAAGAATGACTGGACATGGTTGAGTTTTTAAATTGAGCCTGGTTAATATCACCATTTTTAAAAAGCATAAAAATAACTACCAATCAATGAAGACATAGCCTACATGAAAAGACTGTACCACATAAGTCACAACCAAATAAATGTTTGCTGGTCACCCAAAAGACGGCACAGATACACCATGACCTCATGATCCCAATATCATTTCGTCCGGTAGGCCCAGAATATCCAAACGTGGACGATAGATGAGCTAAAGTCTTGCGTTGCACAGCAGCCTACCTCCTCTTCCCGGACATTCCCGCAACAGCACAGCAAGGTAAATCATTGCCATTGTCAGTTTTAATTTTGATTGTTTCACAGATTCTTTTCGTATGTTCGTTCTGGTGGTTTAAGCAATGAAGCTCCTACTAATCTTAATTAATCCATCATTTCCAGATGTGCTTCCAATTTAAATCATGGGACATCATACTTGTAGATAATCACTTCCATCTGTTATTGATGTTGTAGCCTACTGAGACAAAAAACAGACCTATAATATTTTTAAAATATTATT
>JAVQKI010043561.1:0-11437 GCA_036025975.1 Nematalosa erebi
CATCCCTTATAAACAAAATAATCTCTGAGATTACTGCAAATGTTCAGTCTGTTATATAGAAGGAAAAAGTAATTGACCTAAAACTTAATAAAGGAAGTAAAACAAATCATGGAGGATATATTTCAGAAACGTTCAAAATTTGCAGCAACCTCAAAATAAATAACATTATAAAATTAGTAACAGTTTTGTATGAAAATGCAAAACAAACACACTCACCTACACACTTTAGCTTGTGTCCGAGAGGCGTTTTTTAAGGAAACTGGTGGCTGGTGGGGGGGGGGAGCTAATTCTATGTGTATTTAAGCAGATGGGGAAATTCCCACATAGTGAAAGGCCCTGATATTTTCAGCTCAAAAAGGGGGACCTGTTTCCTATCCAAGAAGTTCATTCTCCCTTGTTAAGTGGTACCAGAAAACAGCAACAGTTTGTGCAATTGTGCATTGTTTATCCCCTGCAATAACAAATAATACCATTTGAATTGTTTTTTCTGACTCCAATAGCAGAATGTGTAAAATATTCAGGGGTTCACCCCTGTGCAAACGAGTAAAATTTGCTGAAATTAGTTAAGCAATGCATCTTTCTCCCATAAAACACTTCCTTGCTGCTTAATTGTAACACTGAACAGTGTGGCATCTGGAACAACCATGACTGGGCAAAATGTCAAATTAAATAAAGATAATATGACATTGCCACTTCCCTTCAGGAAAAATCTCTGCTGACACATTTGGATCCCTTATATTTCCCCAGCCTGGGGTAACAAAGTGTTTTTTTCTATCTTGATTTGTTTAACTATCAAATAAATGTACACGCATTGCTGAGCAAGCTGGAAAACTTTTCTCTGTCACATAAACTTCTAACCTGTAAACAGACCACAGCAAAATATTCTTACTAACAATGTATGATTTTATACTCTCAGAATAAATATATTTATTTTATATAGTAACTCATGAAAAGATTCTGGTGAATAAATGATTGTGTAGGACACAATATGATATGTAAACATTGTATGATCATGACAAGAAACAAAACACACATGAGTGTAAGACCCTGCCAGATGAGATTATGACCAGTATTTTCATCCAAATAATCTTAATGAACTGTGAAACTCTAAAATGCCTGTGCACTGTGACTTTAGCACTGTTGGCGTGCTAAAGGGGATTTCCTAGCCTCACTGTTTTTTTTTTCTTCTTTCCTCTTTTAACTCAAAGATGGCCTGACAACAGCTGCTCTCACACACGCACATGCAGGCAAAAAAGAACAAGCAGTGGTGTGGCAAGCTCTGTGTCAATATCATGGGCTGTTCTGTCAAGTGTAGATATTAGAATGGCATCACAGCAATTAGTGATTTTTAGAGGGTTTTTTTTTTTTTTTGGTAAGGGGTTCAAGGCATAAGTATCAATATTCCCATGGAGAAGTGTGTAGGGAGGTAGCAGGGGTTAGGGGCCGGAAAGGCACATGGGTGTGGGAGGGAGTAGGAGGCACACGGGTGCAGGACAAAAGACAGACTGTGAATGTCCATCTTCATGACATCAACAAAAACATCCTCAGTTATCGGAAACAGAACTTTGGCATCATCATGTGACTCTGTTTGCTTGTGAAGACAGAATTGTACATATTCTTCAATCATACGCTCATTTATCTCTTTACGGTCAGAGAAACTCCAACCAGCAATTACATAACAACCTGGCCGCTGGACTCACATTTGACAATAATGATCCATGGAATATAAAGAGGCATTAAGAAATACCTTTTCAGCTCATTCAGAGAGTATCAATTGTACCCTTGTGACAACCAGTCAACTTGGTCTTCAGCTATTTCAGAATGAAAGAAAGTCGTAAATTACAATGGGGAATTTCCACAACCCTCTCTTCATTTCCTCTCAGTGCCCATTAAGCTAATCATTAAAGGGGGGCAACACAATTCATCATGCCGATTGGCATCTAGAATAGAGATAAAGGCAAATAAAGCTTTACCTTTCTCTACTCTTTCTGTCTGTAAAGAATAATATGTATTATTTGGGTTATATCCACCATAGCAACGCTTTTTTAGAAAATGCAATCATATTTATGAGTAGGAAATAACGCTGCCTAAAAAATCCTGGGACAAATCAACTTGTGATATACAAGGGTTGCTTCTGGAAACAGAAGACAGGAAACTTCTTTCTTCTGTTGCAGAGTGGATGATAACTTCTCAGGGAATCTCCTCACAGAAATGCCGCAAAAGGAGCACAAACACAAAGCAGAAACTTTTCCAGGTTTTCCATTTATTTAAGGACAGCACTTAATGGCTACAGCTGACTGGCAATTTCAGCAGCTACAAGCACAGCTGCGTCAGGACACTTGCGGTGCATCTTCTAGCTTTCCTACTGCAACTCCAAATTCACATGTATTCATTTAAAAAAAATAACAAAACAATTTCATGTCCCTTTTCAGTAGAGGAACGATCAGACACAGTGAGTGACGGAGTATCGCTGGGAAAGTGCAAGGGGTGAGAGGTCACAAGCTTTGGCATTGAGTGGCAGCAGCACTGAGGATGAGGTGGAAGGGGTCACATATTGGGCACACAGTTTCCTCCACTGCAGAACACTGGACAGTGCTCGGTTCACAGAAAGCTTGTGGAGAGGATTGTCTTTGTCAGTGGCTGTTGCCAAGGCAACTGACTTCAGAAGCATTAGTCTTCCCCACCACAGAGCATCAGCAGGGTTTTGCGGTAGTCCCCAGAAGTATCACCCTAAGAAAAAAAAAAAAAAAAAAAGAGGAAGCAACTATTTTAAAATCCAAATACAGGCATTTATAAATAAACAAATTGAATGAACAACTTAGAGCATTGCTGCTGACACATGGCAGTTGTGACGAAGGTTGATAAACCAGCGAAAGTAGAACACCACACTGGAAGCTGAACAAGCTGTGACCTCATGGGGCTCTTTAACCTTTGATTGCACAATCTTGTGATTCTTTTTGGGGGCTAAAGCATGGACCACATTTCATTCAGAAGAAACTCTCTGAAGCAATTTGACCTTTAGGCACAGAAAACCACATGAATGCACAAACGCAACAAATGGCAGGTAGTCAAGGAGACAGAAAACACAACTCCATCAAACTCAAGATTGCCATCACATGCAAGATGTGATTGTTAAAAAAGACCAGAAGCGATAATATCCAAGATGTCGTAACTTGCTGCCTTATCAGCAATAAGAGTGGTTAATTTATGAGTCCTCAGTGTTGACTGGGAGGTGACTTTACAGGTACATCTAATGATGTTGATTTATACCTTCTAGACCGTGCCAGTGGCAAAACTACCTTAATGATAAATAATATCGTTCAACATCTATTAGCATCACTAATTAGTTTGACACGACACATACATACAACTATACATCTTTTGTGTTGCACATTCACCTTTGCTTTGTGCGTTTCACTACTGCATTTAACATTTTTGCATGTTGGTGTAAACTATTCAACAAAACTCAGGATTAAAACGATCTCGAACAACACTAGCACAAGGACTATAGGTTATTGAACATTTCCTGTCACATACACCAATGGTCTGATCATGCGCAGTGGAGGCCACACAGAGGAAGTCATGCATGCAGGGGAAATTCCTAAACAGCTGTGCTGAATGCGTCTCCACAGGAGCATGTAGCTTGAGCTCTTCCTCTCCAAACCAAGCAAAAGAGGATGTGTGACACACGAGGGTAATATCTGGTGCAGCATACATACATACACAGTGCAAATTATATAGTGCATCCATAGAACGTATAGTATATCATGTCATATATCACGGACGGTGGCGGGAGACAATAAGACAGGGACTTACGACAAACGCTTCTACCTGGATGAATTCATGGAGTGAGGCGTCGTGCGTCTCTTTGAACTCTTTGCGGATGTTGAAGAGGTCGATCTCAGACCTGGACACCATGATGCGGATGAGAGCCCTGTCATCAGTGCCCAAACCCTGAAGTGGGGAGAGGGGGTGAGAGAGGATTTGATACAAGATTGACACAAGACAAAGTTGCATGAAACATGACACAAAGTCAAGAATGGCAGAATTTCTTTTTATTTACCTTCATGGCTTTGTACAAACGGTCTGCCAAGTAGGAGGGCTGATTCTTAACGCTCCTCACTGAAACACAAGCATAGAGCATCACTTAGAGTAGAAAGACAGCACTTTCATTTTAAACACATTTCTCATAGCTGTTAAGTACTGTAGCAAGCTTACCAATAGCATACATGGCCTGTTTGACATCGCCTGACATGTGCTTCTTAATGATCTGCTCGATGTCTTTGTTGGTGCACAGGACAAATTCCTGGAATACTGTAGGCCACAAAGCAGAGCAGTTTAGCAGTGAAAGATGCTTATCATGAAACACTGATGTCATGAACTGTGTTCAGTGTTTCTCACTGTCCTCTTTGTTATAGATAGAGCTGCAACTAATGATTATTTTCACTGTTGATTAATCTATCAATTATTTTCTTGATTCATTTATTATTTGTTTAATACTGTATGTCAGAAAATATTGACTATATGGCAATTTGTATTTTTCAGAAAGCTCAACGTGTCTTTACATGCTTTATTCTCTCCACATGCCAGATACTGTCAGAGAGGAGCAAGTAGAGTTCAGGAGGTTGCAATCAGAGACATATGGAACAAATTGGCACAACAACAAATTAATTATTCAGTTAATTATTGCAGCCCTGGTTGTGAGTGGCCAAGAGCTGCTGTGGCAGACTCACCTCTCCTCAGGTGACGGAAGCTCCTGGTGCACAGAATGCTCATGAACTTGACGACCATGTCGTCAGACTCATCATTACAGGCTTCAGCAAGTGCCTGGAAGAAATAACATGGAAGAAATAACCATTTGCATGCTCCGACAGAAAAATACAATCCTCACAGAGTTGAATTGGTGGCCAAAGCATAATAACACTGCCATCATTTTCGTGGAAATAACGGATGAACTTAATCCATGTGTTTCACTCTCACCTGAGCATCTTCACGTACTCGGTCCATATCGACAGGGCCATCCTCTCGTGCTCCCTGTAAAATTAAAGTAACTAAGAGTTTACCATAGAGAGGCTGATACACAGACTTATGTCAATATACAGAGACTGCATCAATGATCAGTCATCATTCTAATCATTCATTCCACATTAACCTTTCTCTGTGTACTAGTTTTTTTAATCTGTTCTTGAGTAGAGGAAATGTACTGTACTTAAACATGGCACGGCCCATACCTGCACTAGTGATACGAGGATCATGCAGAAGTGTCCTGAAGTATCTGATGTGATCGCATCCTCTAGGCTCTTCTTAAAGGCTAAAAAACATTAACTTGATTGTCAGTATTAGTCCAATGAGTATTATCCACTGTGATATGCCATTGTTTTCAGCAACATTGATACTTTACACAGCAATCTAATGTTAAGGGTATAAGAGATGGCGTCTAAAATGAACCAAACATGAAAATAAAATAAAGTGATCTCTATGTCTCTGTGATGTGTGTTACGTCTAATTACAAATTTGGCAAGCATGTGGCAAAAAGGTCTTTCGTTAGAACTCCCCCCAGAGGACAGAGTAAGTATAAATCAAGTACTCTGATTAATAAATTAATATTTAAGCAAGATAAAAAAAAAAAAATAACGAATCCTGCATTATACTTAGTTCAACAGTAAAAGAGAGATATTAGCTGATAATGTTGTCACTGGTTCAAAGCTGAAACCCAATCATGATCCCCTTCCATGACATGTTCCCGCCCCATCCTTGCCCCTCACCATCCTGGTAGGCTGCGCACATGGCTTGGATCTCCTCGTTGCTTCGGGTCACCAGGATCTCAATCAGAGCATGTTCATCAGTCCCCGCCCCCTTTGGCAAGACAGAGGGACATTTAAACATAGCAGGACAATGGCAATCAGTCTGTGCATACTAACATTCTCCATATTACCTATTAATACTGACATTTTCCAGCATCCATTCATTTCCCCTGTTTATTACTGAAATATCAGAAGTTGAATATAAGAATTATGAGAATAAATATGTAAATTGTGGTACTATTCTGTGTTTTTTACTATCATACTGTGTGTGTGTGTGTGTGCGTGTGTGCATGCGGGCCTTAAGCTGTGCAATGCTAAAAATATATATTTGTTACAACTGCAGTAGTAGTTGTTTCTCTGGAACTTGCCCATTCAAATTCTCCCACTACTAAATGTGGTTGTCTTGGGTGCTTTGCGGCTTACGAGGTTTTGCTGCAGACCAAGCTAAATATGACCACAAAACCATTCCACTACAGCTGGCCTGGCCATATCTCCAGTCGAGTAAGCTTCTGAAGAATTTCAACATCATCAACACCACATATATCATATGTGCTGGTTTCTGAAGAACATGTATGGCTGGAAAATGAGTCATGCAACACATAGTTATGCATCTCTTTCACACACAAGCACACACACATAAACTTACCTCCATGGCCTTTTTCATCATCTTAGCATCAAACTCAGGTGGAGTCATCATTAAACCCATGATAAGCCTACACAGGTTCTTAGAAAGCTCAGATTTGAGGTCAGCCATAAGATCCTGAGAACCAAGCAGGTCAGAAAACAGAGCTAAGTCACGTATACTGTACAGTTGTACAAGCTAAAAGTAAGGAATTTGGAAAAAGTAAGAGATGATTTCACAATCTATACAAAAGTACACAAAGTTGTGTGCTTGGTCCACAAGATGGGTCTGATAATTGAATGAAAATGAAAGATACTTTTCCATTAATTTTCTGACAGCCATGTTATAGTGTGTTTTTCAGTGTATTTCAACTGGAAACTTTGTCACACTATGGACAATTGCACAATCATAAAAAGTACAATGACATATTTATATCATTAGAGCTACGTACATCTGGCAAAATCAACTTCCACGACTATTCCCATAAGTTTTAATGACATTTCTAAATTTAATGATGTTCTTGGAAAATGGAACTTTAATTGCATGAACTTTTCAGGATTCCCATGGTCTCCTATGGGAGACCTTGTGATAACAATGACTGGTCTCTCTGTCCACCCTCACAAAATCCCCTCTGTGTCTGTGTTAGAGTGGAGAGGCACACAGGATGTTAGTATGCCCTGACGATGAAGAGCCTCTTACCCTTCCCAGGAGGGACTTAAAGGCCTGTCTAATCTCCTGACGTTGCTTGTTGCTTCTCTGTGCCACAATATTGATAATGGTGTCTTCATCTGTGCCTGGTGGTGGTAGAAAACACAGGAGCTTGGATCATACAGCATCCGTGTCTACTGACAAAATTAAAATCTTTATTAAGCAAAGCTGCCTGCCTCCTGTAAAAGAGTGTGTGATACATTATGCAGTAGTTCAGTTGGATAAACATGTGAAACGGGCATGACATATTGCCTGACACTGCGCCTAAGCCTCTCTTCCTGAGCATCAACTTCCTGTCCCCCTCTACTCTCCTGTCCAAATAAAGGCATTTATTCATCCCCCCTCCCAAAAAAGTAATTTTCCTTACCAAAGCCCTTCATGGCTTTCCTAAGGGCTTGGGCGTCACTGGCTGGGTCAAAATCGGGAGCAGGGCGGACAGTTCCTCTTAGCTGGGCACAAGAGAGGATACGGGTGCGGGTTAAAAAAGCATGAAGCAGTGTTACACCATGGCATTTTTCAACAAACTGAGCCACGTTTAGTTGTGGGCGACAGCACACAGACCCAGTGCAATCCCAGGTTCGGCCCTAATTTGTGTCTACAGTGTGCATATCGCATATCAGTATCTCATTAGACATCACTTTATGGATTATTTACTATTTATTATTTATGAATTGTTTAATCCAAACGCATTCATGCTGGTATTATTTATTTATCATGTCATGTCATGTACTGTAAAAAAGTACAAACAGATACAGTATGCGTTTCTTCAAAAGTATACATTTATCTGGGTCTGAAGTCTTTTCTATGGCACGGGAAATATAACCCATCTGTGTATGTATCTAATGTGTGCAGTTAGATATCGAGAACTTTTACAAGCAGGCACATGGATCTGTGTCTATGGATTGGCACATTCACACACAGACAGACACACACACACACACACACACACACACACACACACACACACACACACACACACACTAACTAATACAAAAACTTCACTCTTGTAATCAAATTTCTGAATGTCAGGTTCAAAAGGGCATAAGTATTAACTTAACAGACAAAAGGCACAATGGTCCACTTTGTACATGTCTGAATAGAAACGTTTGTCCCTCTAGCTACATATGTGCCTGCATGTATGCTTGGTCATAAGTTTCACTGCCCACCAATTGTAAAGTCTCACACAAAAAATCAAACAGAGCTACCCCACGGAATACTCAATGGGCTCACACACATAACCAGTTATTATCAAAGGAGCCGCACCATCTTAGAAGAAACCTTGAGAAGCTAACTGAGTTAGACAGATAAGCATCCAGCCAAAAAAACATGCCATCTGTTTCAAACAACGAGCTCTTTTGAGGTTAGGGACCAGGTGATAGATTGCAGGGGAAAATAGCCCTGAGTGTATTGCATTTTGTGCTTCAGTTTCAGCTATGGCAGAGGCTGACATGCATAGCCCTGCATCTTGATGCTGGGAGAGGTCTTTAAGCAACAACCAGACCTAATATGGATAGTGTAATATATGTCTATTTAAGTTTTTACTGTGTGTTGTTTTGAGACATAACTTATATGTTGTTTGTTTTAGGTGAGCATACAAAAGGTCACTCGGTCTCTGACACTGAATTTCTCATCCTTTCTATTATGACAAGAAGGCTATGCACTGCCATCCACCCACAGTACAAGGTAAACAACACCTAAAGGATGCAGTTAGTAAAGGAGAAAGGTGGAAGGTGGCAAAATGGTGAAATGGCAGCTAAGGCTAACTTAAGAGGGAAAGGAAACTCAGCTTCAGTTTCAGTTTTCAGTGCCCGCTTTCAGTTAGCGTTAGCTGCAGGCTTGCTACATTCAGTCTGTGTAGTGCTGATTTTTTTTTTGTTCCTTTTGGGAAATGTCCCCGATTTCTATCTCAAAGGTCTGGTCACCTAAATACCAACAGCGCACGGTGAGCTTGAGCAACAGGCATATGGGTTGATTTCTATCCTTTCTTAAGGGATGATTTCTAATGCTATCGCCGGGGACGGGAGTGGGTGAATGCGGTGCTATGGTGGTGAACATTAAATAAGGGTAAATAGATCAGGGGGAATCTTGGTGAGGTCATTGAGGCAGGGTAATCTGAATATGTCAATATTAAAAATGTATTTACAGAAAAGGTCTGTGTGCAAATACAAAAGTATGCATGTGGCTATTGTGTGTAAATGTACCGTGATTCTAGTCATGGCACTGATTTCCCACATCTTGTAGGCAAGTTGGGCAGCCTCAGGGAAGAACTCTCCAGCCACACTACAGAAGGGAGGAGAAGAGAAGAAAGGTGAAGAGAAGAGACGAGATTGGTCACATTCTAGTGTCATCGTTAAGGTCAGAGTCTCCAGACCTACTGTACATGCTGTATCTCAGTACGCTGAATCACAACATCTGCCATTGTGAGGACAATACCACACAGGGATTTTTCAAAGATATCTACTAAAAGGCATTTATATTATTTTAACTATCTTAAATAATTAGTTACAAACATCAGTGCTTCTTGTTTTAATTATTATTTCTCTGTAATTTTCCTGCCTGGTTTCTAACTTTATTTTTTCACCAGGGACTCTTTGCCATATCTGAGATAGGATCTTAGAAAGTCCCGAAAAGGGTGTTTCCTCAGTGGGATATTTCCATCAAATTAGTCCTAACACTACTCAACTCTCCCAATTTCAAGGGAAAGACTGAATCTTACTAATACCATCACGGTAGTCTATGCGAAATATTACTTTACCTGTATCAGCAAAGTAAGCAATCATTTTGCTTTAAATTTTTTAATGGGACAATTTTACTCTCCTATAGCATATTAAAGTATTAATTACTTTACTGTATCTGTTGTTGCTTTACATAACTTTGCCCCATGAGGGATTGATTACTTAATGACCCTTGAGTAATTGTTACCATAATTTCTCCTTTTGTATTTTTTCAAAGGTCTGTAAAGATTAAGATGAAATGATGTAAAACTGCATAAGGATATTATACTTCAACTGTGGTGGTCATATGACCATCAAGACAGATGAAGCTAATGTCTCCACCTGCTGGTTGGCAATAGTCACCGCAACTTCCAATGCAATGCAGACTTATACATTTGCAACAGTGGTCCAGATTTTATTTTATTTTTTCAAGACTCACTCGTCATCCCCTCCACACAGTTTCAGAAGGGTCCTCTTATATTCCCCTGAAGTGTCATCCTACAGGTTGAAAAAAAATTAATGTGCATTACACTTAATTAAACTACAGTGAATATGTTAACATTCAACTAATTGCTTTGAAAATGCTACAGTACCGTTGCTAATAAGTACATTAACTAATTGTCTGGCACACATGCAGTCACACATCATACAATATAGCCTGGTAAATAACCAGCCCCTCGTTCTACACTTAGTTTCGTACAGAGGGTCTGGACAGTGAGAAATAATTGCTTGCTGGAGGTGTTTAAGTTTATAAAGATTGGATCAGCCCTCCATTGATGGCCTGCCTTAACTGATAGCATGGGATCAAATCCATACTAGCACTGTAGGGAGCTGATAAACAAGCGCAAGTGCGTAGGAAGGCATGGCCAGGCTACATATAATACAAAATCTAAAAAATTTGCTTTGAAATTTTCCCACATGATTTTTGTGGATCAAAAAAAAAAAAAATGTTAACCTGGATCATGTGGTGCAAAGACTTCTCATAGCGCAGGCGGAAGCATTCTCTGATGTCCAGCATGTCTATTTCAGCACGGGACACCATAATCCGGATCAGCGTGTTATCAGCTGTGCCCAAACCCTAGAGAAAAATAAAAAGCATAAATACATCTTTGTACATGCATACAGACCATAATGTATATACATGAGTATATATGAACGCATGTAATGTGTCTACAGTATCATAGTGGTCTTATATACAAACATCACTGGTATCTCACCTTCATGGATTTGTAGAGACGCTTGGCAAAGAACATGGGGACACTCCTAACACACTGAACTGCATGAGGGAGGAGACAAGACCGTCATCAAGTCGGATACCGTCAACACACTCTGACAAGTACAATGTTTTTGTAATTAAGACATACCAACAGCCAGCATTAGTCGTTCAAAATCCCCAGAGAGTTCACTCTTGATGCTGTCCTCAATAGACTTCTCTGCAATCTTCTGGTACTCATCAAACACTACATACACACACACACACACACACACACACACACACACACACACACACACACATACACCCACAAAAGCATGTGTGTAACACACACACACACACACACACACGCACACACACACACACACACACGCAC
>JAVQKI010043660.1:0-10504 GCA_036025975.1 Nematalosa erebi
ATCTTTTAAAAAACGTAAATAATTACAATGTTTTCACAACATTAAAACAATGTTGTGTTATTTATTGATATAACACTTCTAATCATGTAATACCCATTTAATTGTTAGGTACCGTATTGGGATGTAAACATTTAATATAAATGCCACCCCTAAAGGTCCAATATGGGCTTCTGGCACAAAAATGTGCTGAATTTATTTGGAGTTTTCTTGGTGGCTAATTCAACTTAACCTGAAGACCAAAGCAGCCCAACCCCACCAAAAAGTGGGCCATGTAGGCCACGGAAATGAACGGAGGCAATGCATGTCTGCTGGAACTTCTAATGTCTACAAGTCACCAAAAGGGTCTTAATGTTTATCTGAACAAATGGGAACCATTAGAGAATATTCAGCTGGTAAAGACATTAATACACAGACTACAAAAGACTTGCACAAGACTACCACATTGCTATACATCTCTACTCCGAAGACACCCAAACAACACATGGGAACTGTAAAAACGTTTACTATTTTCGCATGACTGTGCAATGGAATTAAGTCTGAATATGCTTCTGTGATATGGAACAGCAGAATCACACATTGTCCATTGTGTGGGAGTTTGACAGTAAAATATGAAAATAAAACAAAACTTATAAAAACTTTAACACGTACATGTTGTTCAGACAAACTACCAAAGGTTACTCAGGTTTATTTTCCAACTCATTAAGTGATGGCTGATCGCCCTACAATTTCACTTTTGTCTGCTGTTGCTTAGGCAAGAACCTGATCTACTACCTGTTGGAAGGAAAGAATAATGAAAAGCTGGTAACCTTAGCTACCGCTATAGTCAGTCAGAAAGACAATAACGACCAACCTGATAGTTCTGAAATCTATGCCATCAAGTATCAAACGTACAGTACTGATAAACAACTTCAGTGCATCTCACCTCGTCCTCCTTCCCTGCCCCAGACATGAATTCCTCTCTAGGAAGGCATGTTGGCCTGCAACACCAACAGCAAGCCCTAGAGAACAGCACACACAGAATCACTCTGCCATATCCCTGCCTCTACGCACTAGGGATCTTCAGAATTTTGAGCAGATTGGCAGGGTTTGGGAGGGAGGGAGGGCGAGGGGGAGAGAGAGAGAGAGAGAGAGAAAGGGAGAGAGAGAAAAAAGAGAAGAGGGGGGACCTGTGACACTTGGTCATGACTATGCGGGCCAGTCTGGATTTCACATTCAGTTCACAGGCTAAATGATATGCTAAGCTCTAACATCAATTTCATGAGGAGATGCTGCTGGGATGCAAGCGCAGCGCCGCAATCTCATTGTTATTACTGCACTTACCCCGGGGGCTCCACGACACACTACCAATTACCTCCACGCCCCCCTGCTGGGACTGCAGCACAGCCACTCCTGAGTGGGCCTCTTTGGGTGAAATTTAAACAGATTTGGGTGATGAATTATTCAAAGTGTGTGTGTGTTAGGGTGTGTGTGGGGCGGTGCAGGTAGTAGTCATCACGGTTATGATTCCGCCATTGTGATTAAACATTTGTTTTGAGCAAAGCCTGCTACTCAGAGCATGATGCTGCCGTTTGTCTTGGGCTTACTTTGCGAGAGGAGCCGTGGCTGTTGTGTCCTGATTGGCACCACAGGGAAATCTAAACCTGATCCCACTTTGGGAGCGTGTCCAAAGAAGAGAGAGACAGCGAGAGAGAGGAGGAGGAGGAGGAAATCATAGCGCTGATTTGGACGACACAAAAGCACGAGGATGGAGAGCTGTGTTTGTGCTATCAGGAAAAGCCCACATTATTTATTGATCTAGTGCATGGGGACGTTCAACACAAAGGACACGCTGACACACACACAGACAATTGGAGGTTATTTCAAGTAGCGTTTCTGTCTGCAAGTCTGATCAGCAGAGACGTATTTGCCAAGCTGATTAAGAATTTATGTTTTTCATTAGGAATGTACCACCTGTGTCAGAGTCAAAGCAGGGGTGATGGAGGAGGTTCCGTTCTGCTTCTCCGACTTTACGCATCGGTTCCTTTGTAACTGCAGCGTTATTGAACAAATATGTGGCATCATCACAAGGCTCTGAGCTTGAAAAGAATATTCATGAATTTGTGCGCACACAGACACAAGGCCAACTACCTTATTTGTGGGATACGCAGTTCTGATACACCTTCATCATGTGGTCGAAATGAGAAAAATAAAACATCAGAAGTCATCACAGTGGTTAAGATCACAATGACATGTCACAGGAGCTGTGGAGAAAAAAAAAACTCACAAAGGAAATCAGCCTCAAAGGACAATCTACCACAGACTTTATACCTGTGGAGGCAAGGTGCTTTTTTTTTTTTTTTTCGTTCCTTTTTTCTGGTGGAAGATCAAACGGCCGCTACAGCAGTATATGGCTGCTCACAGTGCAGGAGGGAAAAGGCAAAGGCTCACATTAATCCTCCTTCTTGCACGGAGCCCTTGGTCTGTGAATATAAATGTGAGAGAGACTTTCATCCATACAGTATGCATGACACCTGCACTCACTAAGTCACAGCCTTTACAACTGTTCATCAGTAAGAGGACGGATGAGATTGTCAACACAAAACAAATGCTGAGCCATTTGCCAAGATCTGAATCCCCCCCCCCCATGAAAAACCATTAGAGCCAAATGAGGGCCCATGTTTGAAGGATGAAGGATGTCTTGAGCTTGGGGCTGGTGGGGAGGGTTGGTGGTGGTGGTGTGTGTGCTCCCAGGCATCGGGCCAGCAGGGAAACCCAGGGTGGAGAGGACTTACTCTCCCCTGTCCTTGATGACTCTCCGATGGCACAGCTCCCCACACACACACACACACACGCACACACACTTCACCAGCCCATGTCAGTGTGCTCGGGTCGGCTCTGGCAGGAGGCCCACCAGCCGGCAGCTCTGAGTCCACAGATGGGCCTGCAGGGCTTCGTCGTAAGAGGCCGCCGACGAGCGGATCCGCCTCCCGTTGCGCAGGTAGCACCCGCCCACCCCCTCCAGCTCGGCGGCGGCGGCGGCGTAGATCGCGGTGGCGGCTCCCTGGGCAGGGGTCTGTGGAGGCAAACACGCACACGGGGCTTCAAAAGAGGCTCAGGCCAGCAGCTCGGCTCACAGCTAAGCAAAGCTCAGCCTACTGGGCTGCACAAACACTGACGTGTCAACAACACAAAGACACCTGCAATCTCTGAGGGAAAAATATGACTTTGCTTGTACAATCTCAGCTTTTTCTAACATATGTAGGAAAATGTCCACTGTGCTGAATTAGCTGACTTTTGGATATAACCTCTCTCTACAGAATAAATACCATTTATATATGTATTTATGCACCAGTATTTATGCACCAAGAACACATTTTCTTATACATATAGAATACAGTAACATCTTACAACCCCATCACCAAATGTTTATCTAACGTTCATCTCAACCTGTCCTGACAGGACTCAGCCCATAAGACTGCAGAAGCTGCAGAAGAACTGCTGGGAGATGGGAGATTGCTTTGAAAATCATGAAGATCAAATCCATAGCTATGTTTAGAAAGTGCTCTTGGATAGATTACTGAAAAATGGCAAAAAGTGTCTCAAGAGGTGCTCCAAGCTGTTCTGGTATGTGGAACAATATCCCTGAGCCTGGCATGCAGGCCTGCCTGCTCTGGTGAAATAGATAGCAAAACATGAGCTTGAGAGCAGCTCTGGCCCTCAGCTGTGGCTGTGTTCACATGCGTGGCCATATTTCCTGATGAACACAGCCTCTGACGGCAGAGCCCCCTTGGCTCGTATGACACACACGCACGTCGGGGTGTGGAGGGAGGCCCGCGCCAACGCTACACTCGAGCTTGCCTTTAAAGTCCAACATCAATGTTTCAGACACTGCAGGCTGGCGCAGTGGCATAAGGTATGCTGCAGGAAGCTTTACTGGCATTCCATCCACGTCCTCCTACAGAACTGCCTATCGGCCTTTACAGATAAGCTTCTGTAATTACCACACGTTTCGAACAAATCCGACTCAATCATTGGTCTCTGCAAAATGGAAATGTTGCTGTTTAATAGCATGCTAAAGACATAATCTACTTGTCAAAAAGAGTAATTCAATAGCATACACACGTTTAATGTCACCACCTTGACCTTGACAACAAACGAGCCCTTAGCAATCTGGACAGACTGCCAGGGCTGAGGCAGGCCGGGGCCGAGCGTGCGAGAGCAGCAGCAGCAGGTGTCGTGATGAGGGGCCTGTCCCTGGAGGAGCACATGTCGCTCGCTCAGAAGGGACGACACACACTGTCTGGCTGTCACTCAAACACTGCCACAGCTGCTTCCTCCTCATATCTGCACTGCAACACCAGTGGATGAAAGGGCCAGTCACAGGCTCCCTCTATTCACAGGCCTTTTGCCATCAGCTATGGGCTTGGCTTGGAGGAGAAACCCAGTGTCAGTTAATCCATGCCCCTTTGATTAGCGTTAGCTGCCCATTGCTCTATTTGGTCTACATTGTATAAATGTTTTTATTCTTTTTCCTCCCAATGACCCTGTTGTTTGAGGTCCTTGAGTGCTGTCTGTAAGAAAAAGAACCAGAACATTTTATGCAACGTAGACCGAACATTGACTGAATGGGGCATAGGAAAATTAGGAAAGTAAGTTTCTTTGCCAGATTTCGGTTAGTTGCCGTTTTGCTATTTGTTCTATGGTGAACCAAATTTTCTCAACAACTGGGCTATGGATTAACACTGGAATTCTCCTTTAAGCACATCCACTGATACTTGGTGCAAATAGATCAAAGCAAACAGCACTGGCACCAAATCTGAGCAGGTGAAATCCTATTCCAATAGGACCAGTTGATATGGGGAGTTGGGCTGAATTAATTACTCCCACAGTTTTTAGACCTGAATGAATGTGCCATTTCAGACATTTTTATAGACTACAGACCTCCCAGTCAGTGAAGATTCCAGAACCTTTTATTACCTTCTAAAATGAATTGGTGCCATGACCTTAGAGTACACCAACCCTGTGCAAACAGACATGTCTGAATATCCCGTCATATCCTGGAGGAAAGTTTCTTCCCTCTCTGCATGAAAGTGTTTTCATCATCTCTATGGAAGCACTCAAGGGGGGCTTTAGTGATTGAATCCAGTTGGTTGATAACCTAAACCTTATCAAAACATGTCTGTCTAGGGGCCTAATTTGTTTATTTAGGTAGGTTATACCCAATGACTGTATATATATACAGTCATTGGTTATACCTGCATATGCTTTTCAAAACGGTTGCAGCGGGAGGCCTAATACTAATCCACAATACTGTAAATTGTCTTTGTTTTTAAAGGCTGTTTCACTTGGAGAGACTGCAGTCACTATTCACACAGTGTGGTTATTGTTTTCAGCACGGCTTCATGGCAGCCAAAAATGAATTTATAAAGCAAGCATCTTTGGTGCAGGTGGAGGGGTGTTGACGACACTAAGTAAATATGGTAGCCACTCCTATCTCTGTTATCGAGACTGAGATCTCATAGCCCTTGTGAAAAGACCATAAATAGTCGAGACTTGCTGTGGTAAAATGACATTACTCCACCTCCCCATGTCAAACTAATGCGTTGGATAGAGGTTTAAGACAGACTGAAGTGTTTATCTGTTAAAAACACGCTGTGCGCTGCAGACGCCTCTGTGAAGGATGTAATTAAGGAAATGTGTGAGAGTCACATATGAAGTCTATCTCAAATACTTCAGCAGCATTTCAAAAAATGTTCCATTTTTTATGACCTATGAAACAGGTTGTGTGATTATGTGCATGTGGGGCACAAACAAACCCATTTAACAAAACACTTGATTCATTATATACTGTAGCACAGAATAGACAACTTTCTGCACTGGTCCAGGCTCTCTACTGCACTGGTCCAGACTAAACTCTAGTCTCTCCTCTGCTTACGTGCACTTTGTGGTGTGCTTGGCATTGCTTGGTTTTTGTTCTTTCCATTCAAGAATTTCAATTAGAGGTGCCTGGAGACAGTTGTGGTATGCTACCTGACTCATCTGAGGCTCATTATCTAATAAGAAAAAAAAACAACAACAACAACGACATAAAAGCTAACTAATGATCCTGATGTGGATCGGAGTCGGAGTGACTGACTTTTTGGCTCAGTTCACGGTCATGGTTTGTAATTAGCCTAGAAATCTAGACACACCCTAGCAATAGAAAATAGTTTTGCTCAGCAGGTACGTCTTGGTTGTAGCGCTATACAGTTTGAAAGACAACTGCTAATTCCACCCCTAGGATTGAGCCCGGTCTATCAATTGTGCCCAGACTATACATTTTGATGTTACAGGATGGCTTGGCAGGCTAGTTTGTGACGTGTATGTTGTCACTGTTATCAACTCACAGTCACAACTATGTGGAAGAGGTGAAAAAAATAAAATAAATCTGTTAAAAATTCGACAAGAAGTAACCTAGAAAAATGAAGATGATGACTGGCCTCCTAACCCATTTCCATGGGCGGCCTTAGGCGTTTGCAAATCTCTGGACAGTCAACATGGCTGACAGGGATGTGCTGCCTTGTCTGTCTTCAAGTGAACATTCTTGCCTTGTAACCCTCCACTGTTTTAATGGCTTTTTTTGGTGAGTTGACAACAGATTAATGGTGCATTTGTGGTTATAGGGCAAAAGAGTCATTTGTTAAAGCAAATGCCCTGAATGATTAATCATACAAGAAAACTGCCTCCTTGAATCAGATCTTCAAAGAATTAATTCACGCCCGAGGGCAAATATTTACTGTATGCACCAAAGGGTTTCCATGCATCTTTAGTAAAGGAGAGAGCAAGGCTGTTTTTCGTCTCAGGCACTCTCTCAGATGGAGCTGGTAGATGCAGTATGTGGGTGGATGGGAATCCTTTTTTTGGGAGTAGAACATGCTAGATGATTAACACATCTTCTATGAAGGCCCCTCTAATTGGATCTGTTTTGCCTTTGCCTAGTTTGATCCTTATCAACTCTGAGGGATCCCATTAAGCACATGTCTGGAGATAGGGGTGACAGGGCCAGAGGAGACTGCTGGATCACACTGTCATGAACAATAAACACGACAAACAAACAAGCCTGTTTGTTGTAGAGGTGCCACAACTTACCCAGAATAGCAGCCTTGCCACCAGCTTCTGGGCAAGCTGCGCAGGGCTGCATAGGTGGCGGTACAAGGCTGTGTCCACCATCCCTGGGTCCACGGCATTGGCTGTCACTGGAAATCCCCCCGCTGTGAGCTCTTGCTGCAGGCGGTAAGTGAAAAGAACAAGTGCCAGCTTGCTGCGGGCATATGCAGCATGGCCACTGTAGCGCTGCCTGCAGGGAGGCGGAAGAAGGGACGGGAATTTAGCGATGTTGTCAAGACGGCTTAGCTTCATTTTCATCTGGCATCTCTCAATGCTCTCTCTTTTTTTTAATGTGTCTCCACTAATTATCACTAACACACATCACAATTACACCTGTGGCCCGGAATGACATGCAACATAAATATTTACTCCACAACTGGGAGGGGGGGAAAGGTGCATCACGCCATCGCAGCGAGAATACCTGTGGTGCCTCCCACAGAAACTGCCTTGAACGTTCCCACTTCTTTCATTTCATACTTGACTAAGCCAGAACACAAAGAGCAATTCCAACAGTGTGACCTATAAATGACTCAGCCGCCTCTTGCATGCAAGGAGTTGTGAGACATCCAGCTTGTGTACATGTGGCCTCGCCGGTCACCTCTCCTTAATAGACCTCTCAGAGAGCTATCAGCCGGGAGGAGAGGGAGGCCAGATAGAGCCTGCACTTGAGAGGCAGGGAAAATGGGACTGATATTAAGCTTCTGAAGAGAGGCTCTGACTCTCACACATATCAGCCAGGATCCTCTGGAGAATCATCTGGAAACAGCACACTTTTCTGTTCAACTGTCAAGCCCTCTTTGCAGAGAGCATTCCTTGTAAATGCAACACTTCTGCAGTGGGTAGACATAATCTCATTTGTGGCGGGGGAAGTGGGGGGTGTAATGAAAGGCACTAATGTGTTGTGTTTAAAAATGGAAACATCTTATTTGATTGAAAAGCCACTGGTGATTGCAGACTGTATCAGAGGCCTGGCTGGAGTGGCCCTCTGTTTGCAGGAATGTGCTTATCTGTCACCAGACTCGGGGTTATCTGCTGCACAATGTCCTCACACACAGGGCCTGAGGGATCTATGGGGGTGACTCTGAAACAGAAACACACTGTGACACTGTGAAGAATTTAGGGCTAAAATCGATGTTAGTTGTTGAGAATTATTCAGAAGAGTTGCTAAGAATTCTTCACATAAAGGAAAACAGACCTTTATGTGCAACTATGTGGATAAATGGTTGTCTGTAAATACATGTGTTTATGCCTGTTGGGAGGTGTGTGTGAGAGCGAGAGTGTATGCATTTGTTTGTGTGTGTGTGTGTGTGTGTGGATGTGTGTGTGTGTGTGTGTGTGTGAGAGCGTTTATGTGTGCGCCTGTGTGAGAGATAGCACTTTGTCTGTCGAACGTTATTGGAGATGTCTCATTAGTCTCTCGTTAGTGTCACCGGGTGTTCATTTGAGGTGCCGGCATGTCTCTGTCTCTGTATGTGTGAGTGTGTGTGTGTGTCATTGGGATATGTCAACTGTGGGACAATGGGGAAGTGCTGGCGTGTGTGATCAGCAGGGGCGGGCGCTAATGCCTGTCAACCTGCAGTGAGCTCCCGCTGGAAACAGCTGTGCTCTGCTTAAACGCTGGCCCCGGCGTCCCTGTGCCACATCCCCCGACTAGCAGAGCACGTCACCAGCAGCCCATTAACCCCGGGAGCAGGGACACGCAGAGGGGACACAAGCCTCTTATTAGCACAGTCCCTTTCCCCAAGAAGAAATGAAGCAAATAATAAATACCCAACACTGGACTAAAGGTCAACACAGAGTCTGGACCTGCAGTGAGTGAGACACACTAGACAGTGATACAGGTCATCTACACCTGTCTCTATGGGTAACCTTCTAACTGAACTGGTTTTGTTTACTAGCTTGTCTATTTACGCGTCTGTTGTTCTGCTGGGTAAAGAACTCTTCCAGCTGCACTGACTCTGGTCTCTCTCAAATTGCTCTTACCGGAAAACACCATCAGGAGCACACACACACACACACACACACACACGCACACGCACACACACAGATATACAAAGGCAAGCACTGCTGCCACCCCAGGGCTACGGAGTATTTCTCGGTGGTAAAGTACTCTGTGGCCGTACCTTCTGTGGGGCTCGTTGAGGCTGAGCTGGCCCATGTGGTGTGCGGAGGAGGAGATGGTGACGACGCGAGCGCAGGAGTCATGCTGCCCAGACTGCTTGAGGGTGTCCAGCAGGAGCCTGGTCAACAGGAAGTGGCCCAAGTAATTGATGCCAAAGTGTTGCTCGAAGCCGTCTTCTGTTGTCGTCTCGGGCACCAGCATAACAGCTGCTGTTAAACATAAAAACAAACACACTTTTAGTCCACGTCACACCAGCCTTCATACAGTACATACTGAAGAGCTGTGGGAGAATGATTCAGAGCACAGAAACCCAAGCCCTAATACTGCCCATGATTTGACACAGATAAATGGGGCAAAATGGCAATTTTTCCCAGCTTGAAATTTGAGTGGATAACTAATTTAAATAATGACCTGCTCATTCACCTTAGCATTTATAATTATAATTTGTCTTTTGCGCTCAAAATACCAATTTGTTTTGCACCAATGAGCCCCGGGTAATCAGGATAACAGCACAATGTATTTTTGTGATAATACACATTATGCCCCTGCTTCCTGTTTCTAATGAATGAGGAAGAGAGGTGCTCTGGTGGGTGATTAATGTCATATAAGTAACCTGGAATTGAATTTGGCTTTAATAACACTAAAATGCTCTAAACCCCTTTAACACACAGCAGATAGAGATTAAGAATTTAAAGCTGCACTACAGAAGATGCATGACTGTGTCCTCTATGGTGGAAATATGGAATTGAAAACAAATCAGTGGTGTTGCAGCTTGCCCAGCAAAGTCATACACCTAGCAATGAATAAGAAGCTGCCCTAGGCCTTTTTACAAGACATGCAGCCTCCCCGCAAATACTGAACATATGAAAAGGGCATGCCCTTGAAACGTTTTCAAGAATGAATTTAAAGTACCGCGTTTGGAAACCACTCTTCTTGTCTTTACATCTATGTGTTGATTTATGAGGTCAAACAAGACAAACTGTGACTCTAATCCATTGGCTAAAACTACACTATGTTAAAATTTTCACTTGTAAACTGTAGTATGTTAGCCTGGCCTTGCCAGTCCCTCGTACTCCACTTCGTTCGTAGGCTACAGAGGGTCTGGAGCTTCAGTAATTGACAAACGATTTCTTACTGAAGGCTTGGATTCTGTTGAAGTTTGAAACTATTGGATCTGACTTTACCCAATCAGCAACGTTTGGTCGTCATGTAGCCAATGTAATGCGCCGGATCGAGCTTACTGAAAATTGTGTACGC